>KZ678533.1:0-69615 GCA_003019895.1 Coniella lustricola | reverse complement strand
TTTTTTTTTTGGTTCTTCGTCGATTGGGACAGTCTTCTGTACTTGGGCTTGATTTCTCAGCGGATGCCAACCTAAGACAGACTCTCTTGTCTCCTGCGGTAGCAGCCTGCAGTGCTGTTACGGGCTCAATGCCGGGGAGTACGTACCTCCTTCCTGTTTCAACTATCAACATAGCTTTGTATGGGGATCGCCATGCTAGCACGAGTGCACATCAGTTTCTGGGCAGGCATTATTGGGAGTGGAAGGGGAGGGCGGAGGAAAGGAGCGGGTTCCGCCTGTCTGGCCAACGGACATGAGGAAAAACATGAAGAACGACGTGGGGAATAACATGCGAGTGGAGCTCTTGACTCTGCCAGGCTGGCCTTCGACTCACCATCACCATCAATATCATTCAAAAGTCAGACTCACTCGCAAAACAACAGTAGAACTCGAAACGGTGATGCCTCCGTATATAATTAGTTCTGGCAACCTTCATTTCAACAATTCAAACCAGGGCGTGATGGCAGAGTGGTCTAATGCGATAGACTCGAACGGGCTCAATAGCTCCGCTTAGTAATCTATTCTCTTCGGAGGCCCAGGTTCAAATCCTGGTCACGTCGGTTCTTTTTTTCTTTTTGGGCCCGATGGGCTCCATGACAACGGTGGATAAGGTGTGGGTATGCATTGTTGGGCCTCTGGCTATCGTGGGATGCATCGTAGGAGTCGTTGTGGGGCAAGATGTTGGTAGGATAGGGGAACGGAGAGGTTTGGTGGTCAGGGGAGGCGGCGCGATGGGATAGGTCCAGGTTCGAGACCCGATCGTGTCGATTAAAAGTTATATATTGTGTCTGGAAGGCAGACAGCTGAATGCACTGTGGATATGATTCTCTGGGCCTCTGGCTATTGTGGGAGGTGTTGTAGGAGCATTGTGTGGCAAAAGCATCGAAGTGCGAGATGGAAGGTTGGGGGAGGGGGTTGATAAATCGCAGGTTGGAATCCTGATCGCGTCGGTTTTTCTCATTTGCGAGATGAGGACTGGTGCGTCCATCTCATGAGTGGCAACGCCAACGACAACATATACTGCAGCCTTTTGGTGCTTTTTGCTGGCAACATTTGTGTTGGCAGCACTGACCGCTCGATCAAACTGCAGACTGCCAATTCCTACGTTTCTCGAGCAACAACCTCAGCAGCGAAAGAGCGAGGTTTAAATGCATATCAATGTCAGTTGATACTGGCGTCTCCCGGAAAAGCACACAAGCAGACAGCAGTATATGTCCAATGATGTTTCTTATTTAAATATCTGACGGCAGGGTTTACCACCGACAAAGTGTTTAAATACATAAAATAGTCACTCAAAAAGAATGTGCACATGTAGAAGAGAAGAGATGCAGATAGCGCCGAGGTCCGGCTGCGAGAAGCCATGGTCATGCAGACCTCGGGGCTATTCGTGAGTTTCTGCGTGCCCAAGCCCGTCAAAAACAACCAAGCCAGCCCCCCCGCTTGTGGTTCGCCAGGAGTGCTCAGTGTTTGCCCCAGGATGGATGGCGCTGATTTAGCCGTAGGTGCAGCTGACGGTGGTGCCAGTGGCAGTGCAGCTGGACTCGACGCTGCCCAGGAGACCGGTGCGCATGTCGATGATGGTGGCACCGCTGGTGTCGACGGTGGAGCCGGACTGGGTGGCCTCGGCGTCGGTGAACTCGACCGAGCCGTAGTTGGCAAAGGTGACGAGCGAGTCGCCCTCCTCAAAGTCCTCGACGATCCACTCGGCATTGTACTCGCAGAGCTCGTCCGTCTCGGCCGTGAACGTGTGCGTGGCCGTCTCGCCCGTCGTCAGGTTCTCGACCGTCGCCGTGCCGGCCTTCTCGCTCGTCGCCGACACCGTCGCCTGGATCGAGTCGCCCGCAGAGATCGTGATCCCAGTGAAGTCAATCGAAACGTGCGGATACCATTCGTACCAAGCCTCATACGAGGTGGTGAGGGCGCCCTTGGTCCAGGAGACACCGGTCTGGAGGATGGAGGTGGCTGTGGAGGGTGGGAGGGTTAGTTAGACGGGGGACTGGAGGGCATGGAGTGGTGGGCTGCGAGCGCGGAAGCAGGAGCGATGAGCAGGCACGGAGGAGGGATGCAGGATGGGATGGATGCGTGCGTGCGTGCGTGCGTGCGTGAGTGAGTGCGTGGCAAGACGCAGAGAAGCGGCTCAAAGACGTACAGCAAGTGTCTCCGTCAATGCCCACCCAGGCGGCACCGGAGCCGGTGGTGGAGGGCGTGGGCACGGTGAACTTGCCGGTCACGGCGGTGTAGCCAGTGCCGACGAGGACCGCGCCGGACCAGTTCTCCGAGTACGAGACCATGGTGTCGTTGGTGGGCTGGTCGGCCGGGGACTCGATCTTGCGGTTGGGCATCGAGTGGCGGCGCGCAGCGCGGCTCTTGGCCATCTTCTCGGAGCGGGTGAGGCCCGAGGGCGCGGCGATGGCGCTGCCGGCAAGGAGCAGGCCACTGGCGACGGCGGTGAGTCTCATCTTGGCGGATTTGGTTTTTGGGTTATAAAAAAAAGGCGAGGAGTGAATATAGAGTGTCAAATGAAGGAAGTGAGGGCGGCCTGCAGAACACGTCTCTGACCACCCCCACCGAGCCAAGCAATGCCAAGCTTTAAATAATTCTACGAAGTGCAGATGGAAGGCATCGTCGAGGCCAGGGCTGGCCTTTGGTCAGCAAGCCTTGTGCGATGGCGACGGGGGTGGCGAAGCTGGTCGACCTTCCCGACTCTGAATAGCTTCACACGCCTTGTTTCCCAAAGCGGGAGCTGGCTCGGGGCCTCGCTCGCTGGGCCGCTTGCTGCCTCCACCAGCTTCCTGAATCGGCACCCTGGAGGCTGTGGTTGCCACGATGTCGAACGGGGGCTGGGGACGTGGTATACGGGGATGATGCAGGGCACATCGGCTCCAACAGTGATAATTCCCGACGCTCAGTATCCTGTACAAGCCGCAGCCTTCTGCCTGGCCTATATCCTGCCAGGATCGCACCCTGGCCGTTGCACAAGGCTTCTTTTGCGGCTCCCTGCATGGGCGATCCGCAAAAGCTTGTTCCTATGCACTCCACAGGATCGCAGTACGACGTTTCTAATCTGCTTCGACACAACTGCCTCTTTGGGTCATCTGGCTGGCATCATCAACAGCAAAGCGCCTATATAGGCATCGAGATCGCGAAGAGGGCGCCTGGTATGCCTGGACGATCCCTCGGAACTTGCCACACATACTCGGACTGGATAGCACGGCTTGCTTGTCAGCGTTCTGCTGCAGGGTCATGGTGATGGTTTTGGCTGGACCCTGCTTCGTGTTGGATCACCATCGCACCGCATGGACGATAACGGCTATGCCCTCACTCTCGCTGATTCCCATTTGTTGGAGCCTGCTCATCTCCAGCGCCGAGACCCACGGCTGCACTACATCGGAAGATGCTATCTCCAGTCTGCGGCCCGGTGAAACGCCCGCGAACCCGATTCACGATCTAGACTTTGGTTTGTTTTGTGCTCTCCATGTCCAATCTGCAGATGACTCGATATTTGTAAGCGCTATGCATATGTGGGTTGAATCTTTGATCACCAACGGGTCGTGTGACACTTTCAAGTGCCGAGCATCGAGGCTGTCTTGCACGCCGGGAACTGCGAAGGAGGAGTCTACAAGGCCATATTGAGCCACGAGGTGATATTAGAGCCTCAATGCAGCCAAGCACCAAGTGCCGTATTACTGTCTTGGCAGCTGCCAGTCATGTAGCACAAGTAGTCTCCGATACTAGAGTGCTTGGGAGATAGGCTTTATTGCCCGGAAGGCAATTGTGTGTCGTATCAGAGCACTTGGAAGAGAGCCTCGGCTCGCACATTCCAACTCCTGTTTTAGAACATGATGTCGTTGTCTTGCTAGCTGGCTCCTCGTGAAGACCATAGATGCACTATAGGTCCTGTCTATCTCCAGGCTGTGTTTGCGAGCGACTGGCCCCTACAGCCAAGTCGGACTTTTCGCGTCGTACGTCGTGGCCTTCCGAGGTTTCAATCACTTTGTGAGAAGTTTCCATGAGCCGTTTGCCACCGTGATACGACCTTCCTCAAAGCGCGTGCGCTTGCTGCGAGATGTTACAAATGGCATGCACTTCATCAATTCTTCAGAAGTCTATTACATCACCGTCGCCGAACGCCAGTCACATGGTGCGTCAAGTGGTGCCATTATTCCGAGTTTACAGAGTCAAGACCACCGTGAGGCACTCTTTGAGCCGGATCACATCAAGCCCGACTTGAATTGCCGGTTGTAAAAGAGTTCATGGAGTATTCTAGGTAAGTGGATTCCCTTTATTCAGTCATCGTCCAAACCCCATGAGCAAGGGAGCTGTAATCGACCATCTTTTGTAATGGCCGGCTTCCAACTAGCTCTCTGGTCATATTCCTCTTTAGTCATCACTAGGACGCTCCAAAGGCAGAACACGACCTGGAATCGAGCTCAAACTACCACGCCATTTTGGCAAGCAAGCCGCCAGGCCAGCGACGGACAGCAGCCTTCCTGCCCTCATCCAAACACAGGATACCGAGTCCCAATGCCGCCGGGATAAAATAGTGCTCGATAGGTACCCCCGATGTGTTCAACACGATCTGAAGAGACGACGGGTATAACCAAATGACAGCAAAGCCAAGACTGAGAAGTATAGCCGGGAAAAGCAAGAGGTTCTGCGTCTGCTTGTTGAATGCTGGAGGGTGTTGGAAGATGGAGAGATGGCGGGTGCGAACCGACATGAGGGTAAACCATTGCCTTTCAAGACTACGTTAGCATTGTTGCCTTTGGTGAGAGGTTCACACTGGAGCCTCGCGCAGAGGACACTTACATCACCACCAGATTGACAAAGTAGATGGAACTTGCTTCGTTGAGACGCTGTGTGTAGTAGTCTTGGTCGACTCCTTCGGGCAATGTGCCGAACCCAAACCACAAGTCGCGGAAGGGTATGCCACTGCGCTCAAGGTACCAGTAGGCCATGGAGAACGACAGAACGGCCTCGATTGTGCCGATAAAGGCATAAGAGTGGAACACCAGCTGCCAATTGACCAACTTTGTTGTCTTGAGATCACGAGGGGGTCGCAAAAGTAGGTCTGCTTCTGGCTTCTCATAGGCTAGCACAATAGCTGCAATACAATCGGTAAAGCAGCTATACGGTATTAGCATGAGTGACCAGTTAGATATGCAGAGAGTGCAGCTGTTGTGCTTACCAAATGATGATCATCAGGAAGGATGAGAGAATCTGAGGAAGTCCCAGAAACACATTCGTGAAAACAGGCCAGAACTCGGACCACGAGCCAGCAGGAAGCAGATACGCAATGACTTTTTTGAGGTTATCAAACACCAGCCGACCATACCGTACAGCCTCGACAATGGCACTGAAGGAGTCCAGAAGCACCATATCAGCAGCTTCGATGGCAATATCCGAGCCAGTGGCAAGGCTGATTCCGATGTCAGCGGCCTTGAGCGCCGGAGCATCATTGACACCGTCGCCCGTCATCGCCACAATCTTGTCGCGAGCCTGGAACTCGCGCACGATGCGCAGCTTCTGGTCCGGTGTGGTACGCGAAAACACAATCTCCGAGTAGGCGCAGACTTGCTCCCATTGGTGGTCGTTGAGTTTCATCAGGTCGCTGCCGTTCAAGAGGAGCGCAGCCGTGGGGCTGTGCAAGTCTTGTGGCTCCTTGATGCCACCTTCTTCAACGCCTGGGAAGCGCGCGAGATTTGACGCATCGTGGACCGTGTTTGCAGTTACCATTTTGCACTGCCGGGCAATGGCCATAGCAGTCAGGCCGAAATCGCCAGTGACCTAAACGATTCGACTTAGCTT
Organism: Coniella lustricola; assembly: GCA_003019895.1. Taxonomy (NCBI): domain Eukaryota; kingdom Fungi; phylum Ascomycota; class Sordariomycetes; order Diaporthales; family Schizoparmaceae; genus Coniella; species Coniella lustricola. Next base: position 63,768 of record KZ678533.1, on the reverse strand, counting down.
CTTGTCTCAATGGATGCAGATTTCCCACACACTCAAACGTACCATAAATGTGCGAATACCAGCTCGACGCAGAGTTGTCATGACGTCCGGAATGTCATCGCGAGGCGGGTCGATAAGCGCCAGCAGACCAACAAATGTCAGTCCACCCTGGGCCTCCTTCAATAGAAGCTCTTCCGCGTCTGGAGAGCATGCTTCTGGCAAGATGATATCCGCATCAAGTATTTTGCGAGCGAGCAGTATCACACGACGGCCTTCAGACGACCACTTGTCTTTTAGATTCCGGATGTCGTCCAGGGCTGGCTTCGACAGGGCCCCAACACTGCCGGTGGACTGGACAATGCGCGTGCAACGATCCAGCAGGATATCGGGTGCGCCCTTGACTGTCAGTAACCTAGAACGTCCGTCAGTGCCAGATGACAAGGAGGAAGTCTGTCCGACGGAAGGCCGAGTAGACCATAGAGGTCCGTGAAAACATACAATCGACTTGTCTTTTCAAACTGTGAAGCTTCGTCCACGGGAAGTGCCATATTGAGGCCACAAGGCCGAGCCGACCTGAAGCACCGAGCCATGAACTTCTTCTTGCTGTCAAAGGACAAGTCCATGACCATGCACCAGGCCTGGCGCAACTGCTCCACCGAGCCCATACTTTCTGAAAATCGTAGAGATGCTTGGTCCGTCGCATCACCAAAGATACGTCGCTCTTCCAGAGATTGTGCGAGCGTCTCTGTGTCGAAGCTGGAGGCATTGCATAAGCCGGCAATAGCTCGAAGCTGGTGGATGGGAGAGCTTGGGGACCCGTCTATACTCTCCTTGGCAGCTTCAGGTGTGAACATTGCACTTCCGATTGAGCACTCGGTAACAAACATCTTGTTCTGGATTGCCAAGCTCGTTAACCCAGAGTCTTTGGCTCTTAGTGGACTTGGAAAAACAAATATTCACCTACCTTGGTCAAAGTTCCGGTCTTGTCTGAACAAATGACCGAGACTGCGCCCAGTGTCTCGACCGTCTTGAGCGATTTGCAAAGGATATTGTTCTTCCTCATCAAGTTCGCCGTAATAGTCAAAGAAGAAGTGACAGCGATTGGGAGGCCTTCAGGAATGTAGGCGATCGCGACACTGACGCAGCTGACAATAAGTGCCGGCACACTGATCCAATCCGGGTATTGCTTGTGAAGCCATCCGCCCCTGTAGATATGCCGACAATCAGCTTTGACGTCCGACTATTCCTTTTTCATCAAGAGGACTATGGAAGAAGGTACTGACCATACTGCAGCCAATAGCACAATCCAGAACAGCATAATGACGAAAATCAACGACACGAAGCGGAGGATGTCCTTTTCGATTGTAGTCAGCCCCGTCTTGGGCGCACCAGTCAGCTTTGCAATTTGACCAAAGACTGTCGAGTCGCCTGTGGCCACGACGATGCCAGTGGCAGTTCCCGACACGCAATGCGTTCCTTGAAGGCCCACACAACGCGTTTCGAGGTAGTTGTCGTCACTGGATTCAAGTGTGCCTTTGATAGGCTTTGATTCACCTGGTATTGAACAATCAGTAAAGGTCATTTGATGACAAGCTTAAAAGGTGTCTTGAGACAAGGCGAGCTTACCAGTAAGGACAGCACGGTCAATAGCCATGTCAGAAGAAATGTAGACGTAGCGCACGTCAGCAGGAACCCTGTCTCCGGCCTTGAGAAGTAGAATATCGCCAGGAACAATGTCCAGGGCACTGATCTCAGTCTGATGGCCATCGCGAAGTACACGACACGACTCTGGAAGCATAGCCGTTATGGACTGCATCACGCGAGACGAGGACCACTGTGTAGGATGTTATATAAAAGATCAGTACGAGACGAATACTCGATTCACTGAAAAATGTATGGTATTCTTACATCCTGGTAGCCATTGAAGGCGGCTTGTATGAGGAAAACAGCAATCAAGACAATTCCGAGTGCGAGGTTGGCAATCTGAGGATCTGGCTCGCCCAGAGGTTTCCAGGATATTAAAACCAGTATACCGCCGACGCAGAGGATTGAGCCAAAGCCTTTAAAGAGGTAACCCATGATCTTGCGGAACCATGGATTTGGCAATGGTGAGAGTTTGTTCTTTCCATGCTCTTTTGTAATTCTCTGTGCATCATCTGTGGACAGGCCTTGGGTTGCGTTGACATTGAGTCGCTTTTGGATGTCTTCGATGGATGATCTGTGCCAGTCAATTGACTCAAACTCTAGTGGAACAACCAAGACGTGAGAAAAGTCAAGTAAACACGATTTGTCAGGAAGAATGTTCAAGAGGACTTACTCAGAACCAGAACATCTTTGGCCTTGGTCTTTTCAGCCTGACGCGCTCTCTCAGCCTCGTCGATATCTTGGGAACTGTTTTGATCAGTTGGACGACGATCGAAGCCAAAGGAATGAGTGGCCGGCACGGCTTCTCAAAGGTACTCACAGGCTTCTATAATGAACTGGGATCATAGTCGCCGGATCAAGAGGCCGTCGAAGCTGGCTGGACGAGCGCCTCGATAGACGTCCAGTGTTTTCACGAGTAATGGAGCGCTCCATCCTGGGACCATTGCCTTGTTCTTCATCGGCCCCCCGCCAAGCCAAAGCATTTTCCGAAGCCATGTTACAAGAGTGCACAAAAGAGGGCGAATGGAATGATTGTGTCTGAAGGTTTATGCCTCAACACCAACCAGAACCTCGACAGTGGCCGTGGTTATTATAGACATTTCAGTCCTCCTACATCCCATAGACTTTCTGGACCGCGGCAACAACACCGCCTATGAGGCATTTTCGACCATGAGACAAAGAATCCTCACACAGTCTCCTATTCCCTCATAGGCTTCGAGCATGATTGTATGACAAAGTCATTATGCCGGGATCCTTATCTGGTCCTGGTCGTCACTCCAGCCGCACAAGTGCACGCTTTTTTTTTGCCAAAATTGAGGCAGCCCACGCGTGGCATGGGAAATTGCAAGGTCAGAGTGCCAGCTCAAGCCGCTGCTTAGTTCCACCCCTTGAAGTCCTGGTGGGCTTTACATGGGGGCAAATGCTGAGTTTCTATGAGGGATATTCTGGATGAGAGACGAGCCTGGTGGGCTACTTCAGGAATGTAGCCAGCCGGCCAACAACCGCGGCTTGGTCAAGGGGTAGCGCCCATCGGCATACCGCTTTCAGCTTAGTGGAGGAGAATAACAATAGAGTACTTATGGGACGGAACAGAATTAGCAACAAGTCTTGTTTAGCACGAGATTCTAGCTAAAAAAGGATTTCTTTTTTAGGTGTTGAAAACCATTTGAGAATTAAGTAATACAACATGTGGAAATCGTCATTCATGGAGGAGCTTTCTGCTGGCCGTTCATACGGGCCGTACATAGCCACTGACAAAGCCAGGGACGGGAAGTAGTGAGCCGCAGAAAGCTTAGGTACACAAAGCCATGTAGTGCAAAGTATCAGACAATAATTGGGTAAAAGAAACGTAAATGGGATTCTCTTGGTATGCTGATTCAAAACGTGTTGGTTGCTTCCATGAAGTGGCCGCTTTGCAGCTGGCCTGCCGGTCAAGATTTCTATGAGGCATTTACAGCCTGCCTCTGGCTTGGTGTCGTTGTCAAATACGGGGCCAGGCAGCAGGCAGGCCTTTTGCAAGCAGAACCACAGTACCAAAGCCGGTCTTGGGAAAGGCATTTGCTGTGTGATTTCCATTACTCGAGTTCCCTGGAGCCGGAATCATTCCCACCATAATCCGCTCAATGCCAGTTCAGGTATGTTTGACACGGCGACTGATATTCAACATGATATAGATCAAGGGTCCTGAGAGAGGAGCACTAATGAACAGGGATTCGAGCTCATCAGAATAGCAGTAACCAAATGTACGACTGCACATCTGCTTAGTACTCAGCTTTGAGAATTCACAACGAGGGACGCAGGTGTGGGTGAATACAGCCTTGGGAAGCCGTTGCAGCAAGCAACCGCTAGCTTTAGTTGTGTTTCACGAGTGGCAGGGGGGTCCATGGGGGCTCGTCAGCCCTACACGTGCTCTGCTGCGGGGAAGGGCGTCCGCCCCCACATTTCCCCACGGGCAGACTGGCAGGGTTCTTATTGTTCATCCAGCTCCATCATCATCATCAGCTACTAAACTTGCCCAACATTCCTATCGCCCCGCGTTCTACGGACAAGGCCAGTGTACATGGCTCTCGCTTGAATTCTCCCCATGATGTTGATGTTGATGTTTGTAAAGCAAAGCTTTTGCCCACAGAATGAAATCGACTTTTAAAAATCGAGAGATATTCGAAGAACAAGCCCCCAATTCAGGTTGGGCTTGTCTATTTCTTTGATGAAAAGAACCGGAACTCGACATAAAAAGGTGACAGGAACGAACGCTATATTGAGATAATAGCAATGTTCCAATGTCATCCTGTCAGAGTGTCAGAACCAACAACTTCCTATAAAAGACCGCCTTGATCGATTTACTCACTATCTGGACATTTTCCTAATGACATAAACAAATCATGAGTCAGCGTTCCACGAGAACAAAAAGCAATGCTAGTGCATGGATGTGTCAGAAGTCTGATGGATCAACAAATGCACGATCGACCTTACCCAAGTATTGCAGTTGAGAGCTTGATATTACGACAGTCAAGTGCTGCAGTTGATTCCTGTTGTTCTCGTGAAGAATCTCTATCAGCTGCATGGAAATCTTAACAACACATCAATTTACACGACCATTGCAGCCAAGTCACGATGATAATGTCCTTTTGACACCTACCTCGAGGTCTTCTATAAAACGTCAATCGTTCAAGACAAGGGCTCGTCTGTCTGTACAAACCTTTGCTGTTATATGCGAGGGGTCAAGTGATGCATTCTCTGATCGATTAGAGCGGAGAATTAGTGCCGGCTAAATACGTACAGCCACGGGACACGGCGGTACTACTAATGCCGGCAGCTGGATAATGCTCAGAATGCATCGGTTAAGATGCACCCGAAGTTGTACCGACATGTGCGAGAAAGCATATGCAAAGGTGGATTGTGTGAAATAATCAAAAAGAGTTTCGAAACTGTGAGTCAGTGCATATTTCACAAATAAGCAGAGCACAGGAACATAATGCCAATTCAATTACTGTTATGGAAGGATTGAGCTGTGGTAACATGTTGATGAGCATCAGGGCAGCGGGAAGGCCTGAAGAAGGTGGGTATATATGTGTATACATACACATCAAGACATATTTCGACACATTCTGGCACTCATCAGTGTCAATGCCGTGATAGAGTCCCGTGATAATGGCAATGACGGGTGTATCTACCGCCTCCACTATTTATCCACATCGCTTGTGAGGGGAAATAAAGCTCATTGATGTCATAATAGTCAAAATCAGTCGGGGAAGTGGATAATAGAAGCGAACCAATAAATGCTCCACCGTCACTCATCAAGGCACAAATGCAAATGTAGCAATAGCGGGTTAGAGACAATGAGGGTCTTGCGCTTGAGCACTTAACGCCTTGGCATATCATGGTTCGATGACCTGATTACCTATAAAGACTCTCCAGGCCTTCAGGATAACGCAGTCAAGCTCTCTTTGCCTAGCTGGCTGCGATAGTGCGGCTACATTAGCTGACCCTCTCTTCTGGCTCCGTCAGGCTGGTCTGGTTGATACAAGTGCTTTCGAGCACCGCAGTAGAAACACAATGTCAGCCTCTTTACTCCTTCTAGGCGCTCTGTACGTCCTCACTGGACCGGCACTGGCAAGCTTCACTTTTCCAGACTGCACATCTGGTCCTCTGGCTAATGTATCTGTCTGCGATCCCTCTCTGGGTAAGAGCACCACAAGACACAGGAAAAACACAAAAAAGAAACACAAAAACCACAGAAGGAAGACTAACAAACCCTAAACTCCACATATCAGACGCAACAACCCGCGCCAAAGCCCTCATCTCGCTCTTCACAACCGCCGAGAAGATCAATTTGACAGTCTCCACCTCCCCGGGAGTTCCACGGTTGGGCCTCTCTTCCTACGTGTGGTGGAATGAAGCTCTGCACGGTGTGGCCGATTCGCCCGGCGTGACGTTCTCAGCCGACAATAAATCAGCCTTTGGCTCGGCCACGTCCTTTCCTCAACCCATCACGCTGGGCGCTGCATTTGATGATGACCTTGTGTACGCTGTCGCGAGCACCATCTCAACCGAGGCGCGAGCATTTAGCAACAACGGTCATGCCGGGTTGAATTTCTGGACACCCAATATAAACCCTTTCCGCGACCCACGATGGGGTCGTGGACAGGAAACCCCGGGTGAAGACGCATTTCACCTGTCATCCTACGTCAAGGCACTAATTGCCGGCTTGCAAGGCACTGAATATGCCAGCTCCGGCTCCACAAGCAACAACAACCACAACACCAACAGCAACACCACCACAAAGTCGTATCGCAAAGTGACGGCCACATGCAAGCACTTCGCAGGCTACGACATTGAGTCGTGGAACGGAAACTTCCGCTACCAAGTCGACGCGTCCATCAACACCCAGGACATGGTCGAGTACTACCTGCCCTCGTTCCAGGCCTGCGCGCGGGACGCAGGCGTCGGCGCCTTCATGTGTTCGTACAACGCCGTCAACGGCGTGCCGACCTGCGCCGACGACTGGCTGCTCAACGACGTCCTGCGCACGCACTGGAATTGGTCATCGACCGGCTCCGTGGTCTCGGACTGCGACGCTGTGCAGAACGTGTTTCTACCGCATCGGTGGGCCGATTCGCGGGCGGGCGCTGCGGCTGCGGCGCTCAAGGCGGGCACGGACCTGAACTGTGGCACGTACTTTTCCCACCATCTGGTCGAGGCGTACGATTCGGGGTTGATTGAGGATGCGGATCTTGACACGGCGCTGACGAGGTTGTACGCTGGGCTCGTCGAGTTGGGGTTCTTTGACCCTGCCGAGGAACAGCCGTACCGCTCGCTGGGCTGGAACGACGTCAACACACCAGAAGCGCAGAACCTCGCGCGTCTTGCTGCCGCGGAGGGCACGGTGCTGCTCAAGAACATCAACAACACCCTACCGCTGACAGTAGAGAAGATGCAAGGGAAGAAGGTCGCCGTGCTGGGTGACTGGGCCACTGCTACGACCCAGATGCAAGGCTCGTACTATGGCACGCCGCCATACCTCCACTCGCCGCTGTATGCTGTCCAGGAATTGCTGGGGAATGAGAGCGTGGTGTATGCATATGCGCCTAGCTACACCGATCCAACAAGCGACTCTTGGGATGCAATCTGGGAAGCAGCTGGTGAGGCGGATATCCTGCTCTACTTTACCGGCATCGACGATACAGTCGAGTCGGAAGGCAACGACCGTGTCAGTCTGAGCTGGATGGGGTCCCAGCTGGATGTCATTGGCGACCTGGCGATGAGCGGGAAACCGCTTGTCGTTGTCCAGTTTGGCGGTGGGCAATTGGACAGCACCCCGCTCATTGAGAATCCAGGAGTTGGTGCTCTGCTCTGGGGTGGATATCCAGGCCAAGACGGTGGCACTGCCGTTTTGGACGTCATCACCGGTGCATACCCTCCGGCTGGCCGACTGCCCGTTACCCAATATCCCGCGCACTACATCGCCAATGTGTCAATGACAGATATGGCACTGCGACCTGATCAGGAGACTGGCTTTCCAGGACGGACCTACCGGTGGTATGACGCAGCAGCAGTGGTTCCATTCGGCTTTGGACTGCATTATACCAGCTTCACGGCACAAATCGCGCTTTCAGACACTACGTCGAACACCTTTGATATCGCTAGTCTCATCACAAATTGCTCCGGGGTGGCCTACCTAGACCTTTGCCCTTTTGCTACTGTTTCAGCAACAGTCTCCAACACGGGTAATGTCCAGTCGGACTATGCTGCCCTGCTCTTCTTGAAAGGAGAGTTTGGGCCAGCACCGTATCCACTCAAGACTCTGGTGGCATATGAGCGTGCGCACAACATCTCAACTGGACTGAATAGCGCAGCCACGCTGGAGCTCGCTTTGAATTTGGCCAGTCTATCGAGAGTTGATGAGAGCGGGAAGAGGGTGTTGTACCCTGGAAGTTACTGCATCGAGCTCGATACCATGCCCGCACTGGCCTCGCTCAACTTCACATTGACGGGCAAGGAAACCGTTCTTGATGAGTGGCCTGCTGCACCGACTGGAAGAAAAGGTTCTGGTACACCTGAGGTGGGTCCAGACTACTATGTTGGAGGCCTTGGGACGGTAAACGATGCTGGTGGCGAAATTCCCTTGGGAGCGTGAAAATGTCGATTATGGTAATGCAGAATATTAATCATCATGTTCATAACAATGCCTAAGGTTTAGTTTGGACAGACCTGGCGAGTTCCACAGTAGCAGGAAGCTGTTCCTAAAGTCCAAATACATTAATCATCGCGTAAGAACGGGTAATAATGCAAACACATAATCTGACTCACGGGTCAATGATTTGTAGACAGTAAAGATAGACTTTGCTCTCAATACTTCTTGGTGCCGTTCATGGCGCTCACCCACGGTTTCCACCATTTCTCAACCACGCTTGCATCGTGCCATCCATTAAAAGTTGTATTGAACATTCCTTTAGGATCCACGAATCCTTGGATTCCTTGTCGAACGCGAAAGTACCCCGCCAAAGACCACATGGCCCAGCTCACCCTGTTCTGGGTTGTGAAGCTCCGTATGCAATTCAGCAGCTCATTTGTGTAGATACTATCGTCTTCAGGAGTCTGTCCAAACTCGGATAGAATGACAGGCGTGAGCCTTTGAGCAGGTGGGCAATCGCCCGTGAGGTCGCAACCTGCAACTGGGGCGTCGATGCCGAGAGCATTGAAACCATTACGATATAAGCCAGCTTTTATTATGTCGCACGTGCCTGTGTCAACATCTTCGCTGGTGTTGTAGAGGTGCAGCTCCCACACCAGCTTGTCCTTGCCCCAGGGATATGAGTCGAGATCAAAGTACACTGGATCACGACGTGCTCGATCCACAATGGCGGTGCACTTGTAGCACGGCGCTGTCAAGATGTTCTTGCCGACTGACGTGAGAGCCGACAAGTCTTCGTCGTATTGCATGCCACTCCATGTTATAAGCAGATCTGGGTTAGCATTGTGAATGGTGTCTGCGCCGGCGGTCATGTTTCCCACAAGTGTCTCCCAGTTGTAGTAAAGGTCCGTGCGATTCCATGATTCACGCAGCTCGTTGCGTAGCGACATTGAGACAATATTTGGAAATCTTCTGGCCCACGTGGCGATATAGGCCAGAGCTCGGTGCCACTGGCAGGTGCTGAAGTCTGCAGCGCGTAAATTCGTTCAGCATCTGAGCAGCCTGCAGCCAATTCAGAACAACTTACAAAGGTCATCGAACCACGCATTGCCGTCTGTGTGGCTGCAGCACCACATGGCTCGTCCCACATGGAGATCTGGATGGATGAAAATTCCCTTATTGTACGCTTTCTGAACAACGTCTGCCCAGATCTCAAAGCGAGTTGTTGTCGTAGTCCAATTTGGGTTGTGCTTGAGGACCTCTTGCGTCACTCGCGTGCCATTTTCGAGCCCCAACCCCATAATCATAGATAACTCAAGGGAGACGTCCTGTCCCTCACGGTCGTAGATCTGATCTACCATCTCAAACGCATAGCCCCTGTGTCACTCTGCAGTCAGACACCATCAGCCCAGTATTGAGTTCGGGAAACGGTGGACACTCAACAGACATGCGCACAAAGTTGAAGCCAACACTAGCCACTTGTGATAATATGGATCCCACCGAGTTGAACTCAATGCCTTCGGGTAGCGTTGTTTCGTCTATGTCCAAGTTAGCAGCCTCGGTGTGAGAGGATATGGGAGGTCTGACTCTTCGTGGAGGTTGGGCCATTTACCATTCATTGGCCAGTTGGCCCCAGTCCATGTGACGACCTCGCCCCGGTTGTTGACAATGTCTCTGCCACGCGTCTTGAGAGGTCCATACGGCCATTCTTCAGTTGCTTGTCGGCCTGTTTCTTCGCGAGTGTGTTGCGGGACTTGGTCCAGGCTTTGCTGCCACGAGGATTGATCCAGCCGAGGCAGCTGTGGTTCTGCAGCTGTCCAAGCAAAGGCTCTGGGTGACAAGCCCAGGCACAACAACGACGAGATTGCAAGCTTCGTTGTTGCCGACATGGCCTAGAAGCGTGATAGTAGACGATGGGAGGAAGTCGGCAGTGTAGTAAGATAGCTCCAGCGGAGAAAAGGTTGAGGATGTGTGATTGGGAAGTGCGAGGCAGGGACTTCGAGTCTGGAGATGACCTCGCCTGTTACCCCACAACGGGCCTGTAAGGGCCAAGGGCCTAAGGGCCGACCCGTGACAGGGGCCGTTAGCGGCTTTCAAGCCCATCTTGGTGGGGCTATACACAGTTGCATTTCAACTGGAACAGGCGTGTCACACACTGTGGGTTCATTCTGGTTATGTAAATTCTGTTCAGAACTTGGCATTTTCACACTCGACTTCTCTGTCGTTCTCGACGGCGTCGCCCAGCTGATTCCAAGAGTCGTTCTCCCTCGGTTCAAAGACACGAAAAAGGTAGGCCCAGATAGGATCCTTATAGCTCAGCTCTTCAAAACTCAACTTTCAAAGATTTTCAGCTATATATATCTTTTCGGTGGATTGCCTCGTGACTGTTTCATTCGTAGATTGGTCTGAGGTTGCAAGGCACGATGATACTGTTTACGATGATGGGACCAGTGGATTACAGCACACAATAAAGTTTTGAGCCACGATACCACAAGTGCAGAAAGTAACAATACGTATGCGGGATGCAGATGGCTGCTTCATACGTCACAGGAGAAAGGACCTTTGCAAGACATCTCGACGCAAAAATACACCTACCAGAGTCTTGTGTACCTCATCTGTGGCGATATGCTATCAACAGCCTCCAATTCCTGCCAACGACCACTGGCTGGGTTGATCGGCCGCAATCATTGCATCATAACATAGAAAGGAGATGGGATTGGGAGCGAGTGGCACAACGATATCACCTGATAGTTTGCGAAAATATGTATGATTTGAGTCTCTCGTCTTCTGTATAAGGCCGGACCAGATTGGCCGGGCCACGGCCACCACTGTCACGCATAGAAAATCAATCACTTTCTGCACGCTGCAAAGCAAGATATTGTCATGAGTTCTAGATGACTTGTACATTCTCTTTTATCATCGACAACTTTCTCTCTCGATTCAACCATATCCAGCCAAGCAGCTCGCCGGTGTGCCTGAGAGCAGGTTCTATACAGGCTATCGGAACTGCTTGCCAGCGATTTGTGCGATCTTTAGGGCAATTCTCTGCTTTTCATGCAACTAAGATGGGGTGCCTATGACCATGGACCATGCTGCTGGAAGATGAGGTTCGATACTTCATGACGAATATACGAGCTTTGATCCTAATATGACAATTGGCCAAATATTCCATCATTTCGGAGGGTCGCAGTGTCCGATTGCCGTGGCCGATAGTAAGCCGTAACACCAGTTCGAGCTCTGGTGTAATCTCGAGGAGTGGTTTGCGCATGTTTCAAGGTGATGCTCTGTGTGTTTTCAATCTGGTCACTTTATATGATGGACATTTGGCTACGACAATAACAATTCAGAGCCGAGTTACCACGGGTTTGTATATCGGCGGTCGTTGCCGTGGATAGTCATTTGAAGATCTATGGATCGATACAACGACACAATGATTGTTCAATACTGAATTTTCACATACACGTATACATACAAACAAATATGAGACTGGGATTATTTCAAATTTGGACCTGAATTCAAGCCCCAGCGCCTGTAGACTGTCGTCAACATGCTCTATAGATTTGTAGTCGATCGTTCTGGGAGAGCGAGCACTATGGGCTCAAGGGTTAATGTCCGTATCGGAGACTCCGAGATCCGCAGAGCACAATGAGGATCAGGCCTGCGCTACCATGTATACTTACAGTCTCAACAAATATTGGTAGCCAAGCGAGCCGGTTGCATAGCCATGCTGACAGCTGAGCCTCCCAGGAGCACCGGCTCGCTCAACAACAGCAGCCGACGGGCCGAGAAAAGTGCCATACTGATTGGCTGCTATTGAGGGAGTTTACATATGGACGCCATTTCATATATACATATATATATATATATATATATTGATTCAAGTCTCTTCAAAAATAATTTGACATCACATAGTTCCTAGGAATTCTTACTACCGTCTCCCTAACGAGTTGCAACAGACAAATCACCCAATCACCCAATTGCAACATCGACCTGACTTGCTACTGCTTGGAGTACCCCACCAACATGTCCTTCTTCAACACATTTGACGCTGCCATAGACTTTGACAAAGTTAGTGACTTACACAGACACCCTCTGACGGGAATCAATGTCTTGGTCATTGGTGCTGGTCCGGTAGGCCTCTATACGGCTCTCGAGTGTTGGCGCAAAGGACATCATGTTGTCGGTGTGCTTGAACGAACTCCTGCTCCGAGCGCAGCAGGTACGTTGTGGCTATCTTGATGTCGAGTCACTCGGCTATAACATTTTGCATCATCCAAAGCTCCGTTATTTTCGAGTTTTTGCGTTACAAATGTCTCTAACAAAAAACACTCCCAACAGGGGATTCGTTTACGGTCCTAGCATCACACATTCAACGATCCTGGCCTCGTCTTTTCCAAGCCCTCAAAAAGGTCACTTTCGAGATGAATCTGAGTTTTTACAAACTCAACGGGGAATTGGTAAAGGACGCCGAGCCATTCAGCCTCGAGAACATCGCTCAAGGGCGGGCCAACGACGATGGCGAGGTCAAGAAAACAGAAATCATCCGCGTCAACCGCGCCGTTCTGGCCGCACTCTTCCTCGGTCAAGCTCGCGAGCTGGGCATCGAAATTAGCTACGGCAAGCGGGTTGTTGACTACTTTGAAGATGATATCCAGGCCGGAGTTGTTCTGGAAGATGGTTCCAGAGCCTCGGCGGATGTTGTGGTCGCTGCTGATGGTATTGGAACTAAGTCTCACCGGCTGATCAATGGCCATGATGTTCGGGCTATGCCGAGTAAACATTCCATTTTCAGGGCTTCGTATGCCAATGATCCTGTTATTTCGGATCCTGAACTGAATGACCGGTTTCTAAAGTGCAAGGAAGGGTCCAGTGAATTCCAATTGTGGACTGGAAAAGGACTCAGTATCGCGATTGCAAGCTTTCCCAAGGAAATTCAATGGTACATGACGCACGAGGTGAGATATACCACAAGCCCTCAATTATCAAGCTCACGAATAATTTGTTTCGTTTCCTTTTCAGGCAAACAGTTCTGGTGCAGCTTCCACTGACGTTCGTGCTTAACATGACATAGGACACCGTCGGCATCTCCAAGGAGTCGTGGCACAACTTTGTGACTCCTGAGCAAGTCATTGATTTTTTGTCAGCATATCCAGAGGTTCCTGATATTTTCAAGAAGCTCGTTAAGACGGCACCTCCAGAGTCCATAATTGACTGGCAAATCCTATGGCGCGACCCTCAACCTAAATGGCACTCTACTAGGGTCGTGCAAGCAGGCGATAGTGCTCATACCTTCGTCCCGTCTTCTGGAAGCGGCGTCAACCAGGGTCTGGAAGACGCTGTTAGCATTGCAACTTGTTTACAAATTGGCGGCAATGTCAAGAATGGCATGTGGGCAAAAGTACACAACAAGTTGAGGTACGTGGAAAAACAAAACAAAAGAAAAAAGAAAAAGAAAAAAAAAGAAGAAAAGGGAGAAATCACCTGATATATTTGACGCTACTCCGGAAACGCATCTTACGAGACATACGAAACTGACAGAACGGTGCATAACAGATTTGAAAGAATTTCATGCTGCCAATTGATGGGTGTAAGTCATCCCGTGCATCCTCCTATCTCACTATTCAGCTTTTTGTTGTATGTGTGACTAATGCGCAGCACAATTAGTTCATCAACCAGAGTCACTATCTCAAAGCCGAATGGGGAGCCAATGCTTTGGACGATCCCAAGAATTACAGACCAGAGTACGGTTGGTGGGTCATGCGCCACAACCCTGAACGCTATGCGTTCGTCAATTACGGTAATGCTCTCCGGAACATCATCGATGGCACCCCTTTTCAAAACACAAACATCCCTTCTGGATATGTACACAAGCCATGGACGCTGCAGGTTATATACGACACACTGGCAGAAGGTAAGAAGCTTAAGTTTGATGGAGACTGGTCGTAAGTGGAGTCTTGGGTATAGTCTTCCTTCCTGAGCTTATTCGGTGCAGTTGCTCGTAAAGGGCCCTGTTCCTTTGGGAGAGTCTTAGACGAGAGCGATTTGGTCATGCTTATTCTTATTATCAAGTGCCTTGTATCTCTAAATTATTACTGAAGCACTACCTATATACCGGTCGAGTTTACTGGAGAGACCTGTTCCATGTACACGCTATATGCTCGATTTTCTTGCAAAGTTCGAAAACAAAGACAGACCAGACCAAATGTCTCGATATCCCAGTTCTCCCAACGCCATGGCGGGTATCGATCACCGTGACTTTTATCACTGCTCCCACTTGTAGTCCGGAATATCAAACTTGTCTCCTCCAAATGAGCTTGCAAAGGTGCTGCTCAACCATGCAAACAGCGGCTTCAGCTTCATCGTCCAGACGATAAGCACAAAAATCATGTTTCGAAGCCAGATGCCCCACCATGTCTGAGGCGCCATGATACCGGGAATGCCTGGCGGGATCTTCTGCATCTCCTCAATGATGGGGTTCATCCGCTCCTCATAAGCTTTCAAACCAGCTGCAATGTCGCCCTTGTGCTTGCCGATTTCTCCTGCCAGGACGTATGCCCCGGTGAGGGCCAGACTCGTTCCAAAACCCGTTGGACCACATGCATATCCCGCATCTCCTACAACAACGAATCGTCCTCGAGATAGACTGGGAATTTTGACTTGCACCAGCTCTGAGGCATAAAAGTCCTTGGATTCCATCATTCCCGCCATGATCTCGTCCGACTTCCACCCAGCGTCCAGAAACCGCTCGTAGATGTAAGACTTGATGGCATCCTCGCCCTTCTTGACCGCCTCGCGGAAGGGCAAAGTCACATCTCCAGGAGTATTCCGAGGCATGACCCCTTGGAGCACGACCTTGGTACCACCAGCTGGGTCCGCGCTCGTCGCCACGAAGCGACCTCCCGTGGCGCTGTATCCATTTCCTATTTTTGATCGGTTCAAAATGTCCTTGTCGATGGTAAAATAAGCCGCCCAGCTCTTGAGCGAGGTGATGTGGTCTCGCACTCCACAGCCAAAGCCAATTGCACGGGTCCGCGAAGTTGAGCCGTCACAAGCCACCACAAGGTCGAATTCCGTAGGAGGCAGAATTCCGTTTGCAAACTCGACTGTGACTGGTCCATTGTCGTCTTGGTGCTGAATCGCCTTGACCTGCTCGCCAAAGACGTAGTTGACCTTGTCGTTGTCCTTGCTCAAATCGTACAGCACCCGTGCGAGATGGCCGCGGTAAATTTCGTACTCGGACAGCAGCGACTGTGCGTCTGGGTCGCCCGTGGCGCCCATGATGGCATACGGCCGGCCATCCTTGCGAATGAGGGCAATGCCTTCCATGTCCAGCATATTGGCACGGACGGCAGCTTCCATGCCTTGCATTCTGCGCATGACTGTGACGCCTGAAGTACGGATGTCGATGTTCTGGCCGCCTGGGCGGAGGTAGGGGAAGCGCTCAATAACCGTGACGGTGGCGCCGGTTTTGGCGAGCCAGTAGGCTGTCGTTGGCCCGGCGACTGACGCGCCTACAACGAGAACTCTGAGGTTCGACATTGAGATGTTTGGTGTTGTAGCAAGATGAAGAATGTGTCTGCATGAACAAATTGCCTGAATGGGCAAGTTTTAGCTTTTGCAAGAGGTGTCTTTTAGAATGTGGTTGTAGTCTTGAGAACAAAAATTGAACTGGGGAAGGACAACAAGCATTGTATATATTTATATATCCCAACTTGGCACTTCTATCATTTCCATTCTCCACGACTCGGTCGCTCGGACTCAAGAATTGGCTGGAGTCGCTGGCTCGGCCTACAAGCCGCGCGGACAATTTCGGACTTCTGCTATTGGCATTTTGCCGGCGTCTACTAAGATCCTTTTGACGTGCTCAGACCCAAGCAAACTCAGACCAGGATTATCCAAGCACTTGGCGCTCCAGATAAGCCTTGTGTTATTTGCTTTTTCCGTTCAGTGCAGTAACCAAGCCAATTCGAGTCTGGACTCAAGAGTGACAGGCTCGCATGACCTTACTACAAGCCAAACCACCCGCTCTTGATTATTTCCGTGACACTTTTATTTCCACAATGGGGAAGCTGTGGACCTAGAAGTTGAACCGACTTGCATTATGTTTCTGCTTTAGCCCGGCTGTTACTGTTACCCGCTGTTTCTTCACAAAATATGCGCCTTGGTTTTAAAGAAGGGACTCTGCTCATGGATGAGGTACCACAGGTCCGAATATGTCTCTCTATGTTAAAGATCTGAAAATGGATGTTTGTGATACTTGAAGCAGCCAAACATATCACGCACAAGTAGTGCTACCAGGGTAACACTCCTGGCTTTCCATATCATGACCTGGGTTTGTAGTCTTCGAATGCAGCGACAAACAATTTTGTATGTTAGATAAGCCCATAAGAGATCAAGGTTGAAGGCCTTGTTATGGCAGTCAGATTCTGATGAAGATTCTTTTCAACACTGTATCCAAGATAACATTGATGTCAAGTCTTCACACTGGTGAGAATATGAATGGACACAGCAAAATGTAAAAGTAAATTCATTCATCTAATATCATAGCTCTTCCCTACCCACCCCTATCGTATATAGTTGACTTGTGAGGCAAGGTGCCATCTACTACTGCGAGTTGCCGTTGTTGTGAGCTTGTCCGGTCTGGTTTTGACCACTTCCGCTCAGCTGGTCAACAACAACAGTACCATTGTTGCTAGTCGCTGGCTGGGAATAAGCCAGGGGCTGGGGGACATAGGTCCCAAAGGACGCAATATTGTGGTATGGCTCATCTTGTGCATCCTGACGAAGCCAGCGATCAAGATGGTACGATTCTGGAACTTGCTGTCCAGCAAGCCCCGTTCCTGAGGTAGTGTAGAGAGATGGTCAATACTGCTCTTATCATGGAAGTCAAGGATTTTTCTTGCCAACTTGAATTGGTGGAGGGGCTTACTGGTGGGGTTTTGTGTGTGGTAACTGCTACTGTTGCTCGAGGGGCCCTCAGCCTGAGCCCTGACATTGTGGGAAGCATGGCGGGCGAGCCGGGACTGCTTAGCCTGTTTCTGCTGCTTGCGTATTAGCTTTTATTTTAGTCAAACATCGTAGGTAGCAGAGATTGACCTCGGATTTGCTCATTTTGATTTTGAGAACTGACAGGACGACTATTGGAAATGTAGAATATTTCACACTGAATGTCTGCTGATGTTGGGGACTGACTGACTGATAGACTGGAGATGTTGCGTTTAAGATGGCATGTTGAAGACCGTGGGAAATCAGGCCTTTTTATGACTTTCCGATCTGAACTGAATATATGTGCTCGGCTTCCTCCTGTCGCAGAGGCAAGTCACTTTCGGCATCACTATGCAGAAACAAGGCTGGTGTCCCCAAGAGGGTTGTTGCCTTTCAAGGCAACCGTCCCTGCAGGAACCTCGAAAGTGGCGTCAACCGGGCGTCTTGATACACGTTGGGACTAAAAGTCTCTGCGGAGGAAGTCTGAAGAAAATATCTTCCCGAGTAGACAAGTAGCTTAAAGAACTTGTTCTTGCCCTATCTAATCAATTGCTACGACAGATGGTTGCATGCGGTATGCACTTTGCTTTTTCCAATTTCAAGCCTGGTCTGCGAGTGACGCCGCAACTGCATTGGTCGTTTTTTTCAAGTCGACCACATGTCGTGTGGCTGATCCGGCGCAAGGCCGGATCCCTCACCCGTGACTGCAGGTCGACACATTGAAGATGACCGGCCCGCCTATACACCACCACCGCAAAGGGTCGTGCGGAAAGACATGAGTGACTGGCACTCTTTTTCTCCCATCGACACCAGATTGCAGGGCTGCCACGTGGTTCTCCCCCCTTCATGTTTCAGCGCTTCCCATTCCTGCCGGAGCACAGCTGGAAGACCAATTGTAGCGCGTTACGTTTCTGCACTTTGCATGACTGTATTTTGCACATTTGCTACGGACCCACTTTGATGGTTAAAATTGATGGTTTACAACCATCAAAGGGGGTCTATCTATGGTGCGCGATAGCGACGACTGGTACTTTTTGGTCTTGATGTATAAAACTCCCATTTTTATCCATTTCGCACCATACCCCGCACGCTTAAGACGCCCGTTTCAATAATTTCAGCTACCTTGGTAGTACGCAGGTCTTTTTCTCAAGGCATCAACTTTTCAGTATATATCTCATATAGGAAGAGGTTCCGCGGTGAAATATAGGGCCTGGCATTGCATATAGGTCTAAAAGACAGAGGTTCTTACCAGCCATTTTCTACGAATAACATTACTTTCTAAGGGGTTTATTAGCTAAGATGCATCAAATACCTACTCGTACAGAGATTTCTATAGCAATAAGATAT
This sequence comes from Coniella lustricola, assembly GCA_003019895.1. Lineage (NCBI taxonomy): Eukaryota > Fungi > Ascomycota > Sordariomycetes > Diaporthales > Schizoparmaceae > Coniella > Coniella lustricola. The sequence goes on along the minus strand of KZ678533.1, from coordinate 45,179 downwards.
TTAAGAATCGAAGTACTTACTTTACTGGCTTTTATGTTATTCAGCTAAGAGTGTATTTCTTCAACGCACCATACCTTATTCCATAAACTGCCAGTCGTCGTTGTCGCGCACCATAGGAATTGACCAATTGTAGCGCGGTTGGTTGCAGATCCATCAGAACCTCATCGAGTGGACGGGGGAAAATGTGGCTTGCTTTTACATTAGTGGTGCATCATTCATTTTCGGACGTGTCCCTTTCCGCGACATACGGAGAAATCCTCGATCTTGTTCTTGATGCGCTGCCAGCCATGTGCATGCAACAAGATCCTGTTGTAGCGTGCTCTAAAATTCTGTGATGAGCCAATGCCAATTCATGGCTAATTTGCGCTTCCCGAATTTTAAAAAGTAGTGCACCGTCACGTAATAAGATTTCGCTCTGGTCCACTGAGCGTGCTGTACACAGTATAGAGTAAGTACTACTGCTTTGTATTTGCGGCGCGGAGGTAGGATTCAGTCATGATCCAATAAGCATTTGCATACTATAGTCTCAGGCCGAAGAAACGACCCCTATCAAATTTCTGCAACAGCACATCCACTACACCATACTACTTCGTAGTTCTAGGCCAAAATAGGAAGAGATCCGAGCAGCTGAGTAAAGAAGTGACAAAGTTCAAAGTACGTTTATTGCCCGAAGAGGTAGTATTTATTCAAAATTCTGCCCTACTCCAATGAACGTGCCATGATTCCATGTGGCCTGCACGTGAGATTTTGGCCTAAGCCACCAAAATGCCGTCTCACTCGTCTTGGGTCGTTTCAAACTTGGGAAAGCCACAAGTTCACACAGGCTTCCTACATATTATGAGCAAAAGGAGGCTCTTTTCGAGGGAACGCACAATCCCTGTGCTTGTAACTATCGCTTGTCCTGAAATGTTCGCACAAGCTTCCTCGACTTATTGAAATCAAACACACTGCTGATCTTTGTCGTTATAAAGTGTTGCTCCAATTCTTATTGTTTGTGCTCCCCGTGCAATAAGCTGGTTTCTTAATAAAGCCTCGAGTTTCTCTAACGAGTACAGATTAACCATCTCGTCCCTCAGCCAAATAGGCGCTGCCAGTCCTTATGCATGACCGCGTCGATATGATCAATATCCAGCCTCTACATTCCCACACTCATCTCCTTATCTGCTTAATTATAGCTATGGCCCGAGCACGAGATCAAAAAGGATCATGTTATAAGTAGCTTGATTATACTGGTGCATTTGGAGTAAGACTTTAACTAAGTAAACCAAGCGAATAATCAAACAGATACAGAGTAAAATGCACCAGTACAACTGTGATATAGGGACTATTTACACTTTCAGAGAATCATCTCAAGCTGACAATTCCCGCTTATTATTACAAGAAATATCGCTCCAAAAGAGCGGAAAACCTATCCTCGAACATTGTACAGAAAAGTACTGGTGCATTTTGCTCAGTATCTGATTGGTTATTGGCTTGATTTACTTAATTAAGTCTTACTTCAAATGCACCAGTACATTCAAGCTACTTATAAATAATCCCTGTGTCCCACTTCATCAGTATTAATTATGCATATATGCAATCACTTTCAAGCCAATATACAGGATGGTTGGTAAAGACTTAAAGATCTCAAGCACAAACGCACATTTTGACTTTACCAATTCACTTCCTAGAGTCTGTGGCCTCTGTACCCCTGGCACCGATGTCTTCCTCGCAACTTGAGTCTGCGTCCCAGGTTTGTTGGACAAGTGACTTCGGAGCTGACCAGTGAAAGTTGATCTGCATCACTGCAGATCTTGATTCGCACCAAGTACCTCATTGATCGAGGTGAGTCCACAACTACCAAAGACACCCTGAAGACCGAAGCTCTTGCAACGGGATTGGACATCAGATAAGTCAAATTTCATACCTTGATCAGGAGCTGCCGCGTGATTAATCTTGAAACCAGTAAGCATATCATGAATGTCAATTTAAAGAAGTGTAGGTAATTATTACAAAAATCTCAACCCCGGTGATCGACAATACGTTGAGTACGTTGTCAATGAGCAGAGATAGCAAAACAAAGAGTCGACCGTGATGCTTTGGGGGCAACGTCTTGATTCTCAAGAATGTTCAATCCAAGACCAGGCGCCACAAATTCTCGGTTCAAATAATCGATACGTCAACATGCGCAGGTTGAGGCTCCAACCCTTTTCTCGCGTGCCTCCTGTGATGCAAATTGTAAAGATTATACTGAGCCAGATGGGGTGCCCATACAGTGCAAATGGTCGGTTGGCAAGGCGACGGTCACTGCAGGCACGCCCAAAGTAGGTCTCCTCGTCTATAGAATATCCTCTAATCAGAAGATATATCAACAGCACTTGGGCGATGGGTGGAAGAATTGTCAAGTAGTGAGGCGAAGTATAGATTCGTATAGAACTAAAGGCGGCTAATGAATAGAGAAAACTTGGGTCAAAAGATCTGTAACCTTCTCAGATCTCCCATGGCAACAGTCTATCGGTAAATAGGAATCCCGGGAGGTTTAGATTAGAAGAAGAAGCGTGTATATTGTTTAGAAACTATCTAGTAGTTATAGTCAGGCTCTTATAGTGTTTAGTGCTGCAGTTTCCGTAGATTAGAATCCACTTTTCCCCGAGCCCCGGGAATACTATATAAGGGTTCAACCTCGATAGCGATCTGGCATTGGTACAGAATTGGTATCCGTGATAAATGCTTGCACCAATGTTCAATTTTCTTGCCCAGCATTTAAATGCGATTCATGAAACATAAGTATCTTGCGTACCTTTTAATGGTAAAGCCCTGCTCATCATCTAAGCCTTGCCCAACATCAGTCAACAAACCACTTTCCGTATCAATATCCATCTGTCCGATTGATTGCTTTTCCCAACCCTCGCGGGCGCTTTCCTAGTCCCAACTACAACAATCGCAAGGCTGACAATAGCGAGACTGACAGAACACGCCAAGACATCAATACTAGTCCCACCAACACCCCTGTGACCACTTCCAAATGCAGCCATGCGTTCCTTAGAACCATTCCTCGTTCCACAGCACATATAGACTATGGTATATAATATTATATCTTGATATTCCCAGAGATGCCGACAGCCTGTTCTGCCAAGTGCTTGCTGGTAAGCCAAAAACACCAATTGATTGGACAAATTATCAACATCGCGTTTTGTCGAGATGGGTATGGAAAGAGTTCAAAAATACTTTATTCTTTAATGGGTGTTGCTCAAGTCACAGCTCAATTTTCAGCTTTATTGATACTACACATCAGAACTTAGCTTGTGAAGAGGATTCTCAGCACTCAAGTCATTCAAGCCTAACATCTCGAAAGTCTTCCAACCATTTCAACTCCCGACTCAAGACTATCAATCAATGCTTTACAGTACCACTACTCCTGCTTCCCCTGCTTGCCTTTATTCACATTTTACTCCTTGTACAGTGACACCCAATCCAGAAAATTATAACGCTCCTTTCTTACCACCATCACCACGAGAGCCCAATAAGTCTATTCCCAGAGTATCGCCAAGATCCACGCCAAGAGCTGGGACTACATCACGTGACATCTTCACCCTTCGCCGTCACCTCTGCACTCTCCACTTTCTCATCTCATAATGTATCTAGTGCCTCTCTTCTTCGTCCCCCCCCCGCTTTTTTATTATTATTATTATTATTATTATTTTTTTCAAAAAAAAACATTTTCTATCATGGTTTTGCAAATTGTTTGTAACACCTATGCATATATAAATATGCAAACATTGAGTCTCAAACCCTTAAATCGCAAACGTCGAGCGAACGCCATCGACATGCACCAAAAAAACAACCAAAAAAAAAAGCCACATGACGCTCCTCTCAATCAGCTGTCCTACCCTATCCTTACGAGCACCTAGAGTCCGTGTATAAAAGAAACACTGAATGCACACCAAACCTATGTATCCACAAGAGAACCGATTGACAATTTCAATTGTCAGATATGCTTTCTGAGTTTCGTATATCGTAGCATCATGCTGGGTTCTAGCAACTGTCAACACACACCAAACAAAACAACGACACAAAACGAAATCAACAAACGATCCATTCTAGACCCTCGAGAGATCTCGTAATTTTCATATGTAACTATCGCGAAGCGTTGTTCAGCACTGTAGTGTTAAATGACATGTATAAATCTATGAAATTTTATCTCTATATTCCATCAAATGGCTCCCAAAAATGGTTTCAAAAACACCCGCTATGCAAACCGTTCAATGGTCCCCAATCCCGATTCCTGTCCAAATCAACACCCTCGCCCATTTTCTATAGAATGAACTTATTAACCCCTATCCATACCCTCACACTTTTCTTTTTCCATATTTATAATCTCCTCAAAATCCCCACTGCTTGCAAAAGTGCTTCATCAACTCGGGCGTAACCGCCTTGGTCTCCCTTGCAACCGGGCACCGCTTCATCGTCTCCTCCATGGTGTACACCACTGGCGCCGGCGCCGACGCCATGCCCCGGTACGAATCAATCAGCTTGACACCGGGGTTACGCGCAATGCTCGCCTCGCCGTCTGCCTGCGTTTTCTCCAGCCGGTCGACCCACGCGTGGAAGGGCAGCAGCTCCGTGATGCGGTCCTTGCCGTAAAACTCTTGGACAGCGGCGGCAAGGCTCGCCCAGGAGGTCTCGTGCGGGTTCACACCGTGGTAGTATCCGTTCATCTCGTCGGCATGGGCCAGCACGCGCGAGACGCCAGCCGCTTCGAGGATGAGCTTGGCGATGCGCTCGGCAGGTGTCCAGTCGACTCTGTCCATGCCGCCCAACTCACTTGGCAGAGCCTTGAGGTAGAGACTGCTGGCAATGATGCTGGGCAGCCACTCTTGGCGGTTCCACATGCCCTGTTCGGCCTCGGGTCCGGCAACTTGACCGACCCGGACGACTGCATAAGGGAAGTCACCAGCATTCTTGGCAGCTGCGTCTTCAATGATAAGACTGCCGACCATCTTGCTGCGTCCATAACCACCAGCAGCAAGGCTCATGTCCTCAAAGCGACGCTCGGGAACCTTTTCGGCACCGTGCTTCTCGGGGTTCCAGCGGTCGGCGACGGCAATGGAAGAGATGAAGGTGACGGCAACGCGCCTCTGCGCGGTAGCAGCCAAGTCGCCCATGTAGCGCACACCCGCCAGAAAAGGCTCAAATGACTCGATAGGGATGTTGAAGTTGACGGGCCAGGCGTTGTGGATGATGCGGTCAGCCTCAGCTTGCAAGCGAGCGTATACCTCAGCACCGAGGCCAAGGTCTGGCTTGGAAAGATCCGCGTGGTAGAACTCGGCCTTGGTGTCCAAGATGCCGACGTCAAGGCCACGGTCCGCGAGTGCCTTGACCTGCTGCGAGCGACCACCATCGGCAGCACGGTTCAAGCAGACGATCTTGGCGACGCGGGGATTGCAGCCCAGAAGGTGCAGGAGGTACGAGCCCAGCATACCCGTAGAGCCCGTCAGCAGAACGACCTGATTCTCATTGCGAGGGTCAGGGCGGTTAGGCTTGGCCTTAATCAGGTTGTCAGTGTACTTCTTGTGCATCTGGCGCATGGCTTCTTGCTGTTGCTCATCCTCGCTTTGAGTGCCACTGCTGCCTTGGACGATGGTGCTGAAGACGTACGACGCCAAGCGCTGTGGGGTCGAGTTGCGGTAGATAACTCTCGGAGCCATTGTCTTGGAGTCGACAGCGTAGCCAGTAGCGCCGAGACTGGCACGGAGAAGCTTGGCGGCGTTCATGACTCCGAGGGAGTCGATACCAGCGGCGAAGAAGTCCGTGTCGGCCTCGAGGCTCTCGGCCGCAAGGTGCTCGCGGAAGAGCTCAACGATTGAGGCGGCGAGGCTCTCCTCAGAGTTGATGTTGATCTTGGGAGCATCCTCGGCCGGACGTTCCTCAGTCTTGTTGGCATACATCTGGGCAATCTCTTCACTGTACAGTTTGACGGCCATCGCGCGCTGTATAGTGCCCTTGCCAGCACGGGGGAAGGGCTTCTCGGGGTTAGAGAGGTGGACCATATCACGAGCCACCCGTCCGTGCTGGACAGTCTCCTCATTGGCTTGCTCAACCAGAGGCCATACGCTGTCCAAGAGAGCCTGCTTCTCCTGCTCTGTCTGGGGATGTTCGTGAGGCTCAATCAAGAGACCAGCCTGGAAGCGTTCAGATCCGACGACCATGGCGCCCTTGATGGCTGCGTGATCGCCCACAATCTCCTCAATGGTGACGGGATTTAGCTTCTCGCCGTTGCTAAAGACAATGATGTTGTCTGCACGGCCATGGTAGATCCAGTGATCATCAAGGGTGGGGTGAGGGCGGTAGAGGTCCTTGGTGCTCCACTCGTCGATGTCGGGAAAGGTGTAGAAAACACCTTGCCAGCCAGGGTCCTGTTTGTTCTGCTTCTGTCTGACAATCACAAGCTCGTACACATCATCCTCACCTCCGTACTTGCGGAACTCACAGCCAAAAATATCTTTGTTGTAGTGGAAGTACTGCCACAAGTACTTATCGTCCTTGGCGTAGGTCGGGAAAGGCGCAAACTCGGTAGCTCCAATCAGGTTGCGCAGAGTGGCGCCGTTCTTGATCAGACGGTTACCAGACTCGCGTGCCAGGTTGCCTCCGCCAAAGTTGACAGAATTCAGTTTGGAAAGGGCGCGGATGCCTTCCTCGCTTTGGCTCAAATCTTCAATGATCGAGGGAGGCAAGAAGGCGGTTTCAACCTGGACATTCTCCAGACACTCGAGGACTAGATCGGCGCTGACAGGTCGGCCACTGACACAATAGGCCGTTGGAGTCTTGTTCCAGAACACCAGAGCCACAGTACACAGCACACCAGCCATGTGGAACAAGGGCATGGCCATGAAGACTCTGCGGCTCTCATCAGCCCAGTGCAGCAGTTCGGGCTTCTGTCCGTGGCACTCTGGGAAGGTGCGGAAGGCGTCGCTGACGGCTTGCATGCCCATTCTGACAATGATGGGCTTGGGCAGACCGGTACTGCCACTGGTGTGAAGAACGCAGAGAGGGTCCCATGCGGACTCTTCGAAGGTCTTCTTGTAGGGAAAGTGGGGGACGTCCTCCTTGGGAAACCACTCGTCGAAAGGAGAAACTTCAATGGCTTGCATTTGACGCTCCTTGACCAGTGGCGTGACAACATCCTTCATGGAGGCGGTGTACGCAATGATGTTGCACTCTGTGCTCTTGAAGAGGTTGAGCTGGCCTTCCTTGGTATTGCGAGGCGAGATGAAAAGCGCCTGTTGAAAGATTGCAAGTCAGCATCAACACAAAAGCAGCATAATCAAGATCTGATGACAGTAACAAAATGCCAGGCCTACCTTGTATCCAGCCTTGGCGCAGGCAATCATAGTGACTGTGTAGCGAATATCGTTGGATCCCAAGTAGGCAATTGTTGGGAACGTATTCTCTTCAGGCTTGCCGAAGAGCTCGACAATGCGGTGCGCACAACGGTTGATGGCGTTGGCCATGTCTCTCCAAGTGACAATCTTCCAGCCATCTGAGGGCTTGTCGGATCGTGGGGTTGACATGCATTCTCGGTCTGGCTCCTGAGCGGCAACCTCGTCGATGAGAGTAGGCAAAACACGTCTGCCATACGGAGTGCCTGCGGGCCAGGTGCTTGTGGGATCCATGCTGTATATGTTGCGAGATGCTATGATTGTGGAAGACGAGATGCCCGATTATGAAACGTAAATTCAGGTGGCAGTGATGTGTCGATCGATTATGATTGGTCTAGATGATGTCGAACTTTGGGTCCAGGTAACTGACTGTAGGTGTGTCGAGAGCTCTGTTTGAATAGGTGGAATCGAGGTCGTTGATAGAAGCAACTGCTGGTCGAAATGATGGGGGATATGTTGGTTGTCTGCGGTGTGCGTGGGAGCAAAAAGATGGAAGTCGACGGGTCCTGGGACCACCGCGTTATTATATTCGTATCGCTTCTCCATGGTCCGATTCTAGAATAGGGCGCAAAAGCCGATATCTTCGACGGGTCCAGAGTTCGCGCGCCGATTTCTCATCCTCGAGACACATAATGACGAGGGCGATCCGACCGTGGTGAATCGGTGGTACATTGTACTCTTGCCAAAATCTCTCATCCGGCTCTGTCCACGTTTCGCCTCGCCAACCCACTTTTACCCAGACTGGTCAAAAGGGGCGCCTGCGGCATGCCGCCTCGGCTGCTGGCTGCTGGGCGAGCTTCTCTCATTCTCATCGGCAGGTCCAGGAGCAGCAGCGGCAGTAGCACCGTCGTGGCCGTCGCTAGTCGAGCTTGCGGGCGCAGGGCAGGCGCGGGAGGTTCGCGTCTCGGCTCGGCCTCGTGCGACCAGAAGCACAGGGCGCAGGACTGGCCTGCAGCAGTCGCAAGCCTCGGATTCCAACACTGTACGTTTGCTGACTGTCAGAACCTGGGAGTGCTCGAGAACAGGGCCTGGGTGCAGAAAACGGGGTCCTCACTGCTCAACAGAACCGGACTGTACCCGCTCCTGTGCAGCGGAACCGTGCTTTGGCCATGTTCTGTATGTTTCGAGGCCGGCCCGGCCGGTTTGAGATGGTGGGCGTGAGTGTCGAGGTGCGAGGACCGCGGACGACGTCATGGATGCAGAAAGCTTTGTGCGGGTCGCCGCTCCAAGTCGACTTGCGCTTCGGCCCTTTAACGGCGCTCGAACGGCACTTGCACGGCATCAGAAAGCTTGTCGATCCTTGTTGCAGATGTGCAGCGCGCCGGCGATTTGCGCTATCTCCGTTGCCTGAACATGCTGGCTGGTCGTCGTGAAGGATGTTTAAAGTTCCAACAGCCCTGAAGTTGCGGTTCGAGTTTCGTCATCTGGCAGCAGGACATAGTGGCCCCAAGCCCTCGCTGTGGCGCTGGCGCTACCGGCAGACAGCTGCCATCGCCCTTGGCGGACAGCCCAATAGCGCAGCCATCCCCTGTAGTGGGCCGCCAAGTGACGCACTGGCCACGTCGTGACAGCGCTGTTCAGGCACCTCCAGCATCTCACAGGCGGTTACTACTACTATGATACCATAACATGTAACAGCACTTGTAGACAGCAAGACCAGCGAACAGCAGTCAGCACAGTGACTCCAACCCTACACAGACACACGCCTCCAAGAGCTGGCCGCTGCAGCCGAGATGGAGCTTGGTCCGCGCCCACAGCCAAATGTAATGCAAGCTGTTCCACAGCCCAGGCCAAATCTCGGTTTGATGAGTCTCAACATGAAAGCAAGCACTGTACGCGGGAAAGATCTCTCGCGGTCGTGTCGGCATCTCCAGGCCCAACCCTGCGCCTGCAGTACGCCATCCCCCACTGCCAGTCCAGTGCCGATAGTGGGGTTTCTGGCCTGCGCCCAGCTCCTGGCTGCCCCAGCGCCTCGGGTATGCTCTGGGAATAAAGAGCCTGTGTGACAAGTACTCCAATACCTCGCGAGTTGGAGGAACCTCCCCACTCTCGCCCAGGTCCTCCTGCCCCAGGACGAAGGCGCGAAGACGCGAGCCAGAGGTTCGGGAAGGAAACCCAAGAACCCCACGTTCCAGAGCTGTCCGCTGCGGAATGAGGTCACGCACCGATTCCGTCCTCTCTCTGAAACCAATGCAGCTGCTGCCCATGTGCTTGTTGCCGCATCTGGCCACCACGGCCTTTTCATGGTTATTCTGGCCGGCCAATCACGGCTAGCATTTTGGTGAGGTGTGTTTTTTCCACGTCGAAAAGCTCGCCCTTTGCGAAGAACCGCCGACGCCCACCGACGACATTGAACGTCCTTTGCTACAAATTAACTGCGTCTGGGGGCTCTTCAATCTTTTTCCACTCACTCGTCCAGCGTGATGGTTGGGCGACCAGGGCACCATTGAGCACGTCGCAACTTCGGAATATCCACTGGACTCAGACCTGATGCTCCAGCCCTTCCATGCGACCAGCAGTCTAGATCACGTCTAGTATCTCGACTTGGTCTTGGTGAGTCTCCATTGCTCTGTTCTCGATCCACGATGGCGGTACTCGGGTGACGGAAGCCACCCTGGTAGACAGACACTGCAGTGAACCTATTATTGATTGTATCTTGAATACTAATCTTATGAACAACAGCTTCTTGGAGCGGTGTCGACCTCGAACTACCTCATCACCAGCCAGATCCCATCTCAGGTCCAAAATGAACATCACCCTTCTCAGACGAATGCCGTAAAAGTCGGCTGCAAATTGCACTGTCGCTGAAGTAGAAATGCAAAAACACCCTTGCAACGCACGACCATGCAAACTCCGACACGATTCTGCAAAGTCCATGTGGCTGCTAGTCTCGACTCAACAGCAATCATCGATTGACTCTGCGCTGTCAGATATCCAGAGTCTCTGAATCGAGCTGGAAGGAATACAAGTCTTCGCCGCTGCTTTCTGCCGGAAGGAAACGCAGACACCACAAAGCTCTTGGTGCCAACGAGCCAAGACAAACCTACCTGGTGCACTTGTCATCATCACATAGAGTCGATTGTGCAAATCACACTAACCATTTTCTTGATTGGGTATAATTATTCACATTGCGCATGCTCAGACTGCGTCTTGCCTGGTACACTTGCATTTCGTGGGGCCAAACGTATTGGCATCGACGGCGGCGCAGCAGGCGGTGATGGTGTCGCGGTATCGGCAGGGCTGCTGACGCTGGTATTGTACCTCAGATCGGGATCCATTTCAAGATCAGAGCTGACGAAGCGGATCTTCAACGGCGTTTCTCGCAGCGACATGAGCGGAGCCAGCTTGTCGTTGACTTGACGAAGCTCTTCTTCCCACCGCAGCCATTCCAGTTTGGACCGCAGCACATGCAGCACGGAAACGTAGTTGAGTTCCTGGTCTGGTCTGCATGGGGCGAGATCCTCTTCGACTTTGATCAAGTCCACCGTTTCCCTCAACACTGAAATAGACCGATTCAGGAATCCAGCACGCCATAGCAGCTCGGATATCCAGAACGTTTTGCTCGATGGCCTCTGCGGGTCTAGGTGTTTGAGGCTAATGGCTTCCTCGAGGATGGGGTGGGCTTCGGAACCTCGCTCCTCGCCCAGGAGCAATTCTACCAGAGCCAATCTTGCTTCCTGCACCTCGGATATGCAATTCATGTCCCGCGAGCGCTCCGCGACTGTGCCACGTAGAGACTGCTCGTCTTGATCTCGGGCGGCGCTGGGGACATATGCCGCAACATGCACCAGTCCTTTGCCGGCAACCAAGTGCTTGCCCGACACCATCCTCGACACCTCCAGGAAGTTGTCGAGGAGACTGAGATCCCCTGACTCGAGCACCCGAATCTGGACAGCCCACCAAAAGGCAAGTGGATGATTGTCGCCGTGAATCACTCGTGTCATTTGAAAGCAGTAGTCTGCGAGGAGACGACACAGCTTGGTGCAGATCTCCGACGAGGGGTACACCTTGCACGAGGCAACTCTACTTGCGATGCGATAGTAGATCATTGGGTGATCTGTTGCGATCAACCCTTTGAGGTTCTCAAAGGCGTTGTTGAGTGTTGTGAAGGTCTCCTGCGGACAAAGGTTGCGCGACAAGTTCTCCATGCCCTGCACGAACAAATCGAAAAAGTGCTCACCGAATTCGAGCGCAGGCGGTTTGGTGAACCAGTCGGAATGACGAGCTTCGGCAACCTTGGCAAGGTAAACGTCAGCAGAATAAAAGGCCTTTTCGAAAGCCTCGAAAAGGTCCGGACCCCGCATTCGGCCGGGTAACGCGACAGGAGCCAGCAGCTGTGACTCCATCCAGCGTCGCGGCAATGGCGACTTGTCAGCCTTCTTTTGCCGCAAATGTCGGGCTATGCGATGTTGATATGTCGAGCCTCGGGTGGCTGGCCAAAAACTGGATGCTTGGTTCTGCCGCGCCGCCAGCTCCAGGGCCTCCTGCTTCTTGATGTTCTTACGAATGCCCCATCTCTTGAAGCGGTATTTGTACATTTTGACCCTAGTTGCGCGATGTTTGAGTTTCAGCACAGAGCAACCAGGCTGGTGGGATTCAGGTTCGTCATGTGTTGGATGCATCATGTCGTGAAGCTTACGATTTGTTGAACCCATGTTTGCATATCATTATCTCTTGAACCCGGCGCGTTGGTAAATCCTCTTCCCAGTACAGACGGACAATCTCGTTCTTGTATCTGTTCCATTCTGCATCCTCGCTGTACCAACCTGTTTCTGGTGTGGACTGAGTTCGGCTGCCGGCGCTGCTGCCGGCGCTGCTGCCGCCACTGAGCGGCGAATCTGGCGGCGCAGCTCCGCGGCTACTTGTGCGGGTGATGATCAAGGCAGTAGAAGAAGGAGAGGGCATCGAAGCCGAGGTGGAATGCCAGGCCGGCTCGGGGCCCGTGTCGGACGGCGACGAGGCACATGCAAGCTCCATCTTTTCTGCCATGGGCCCCGGCGGTTGTGCGCCGGGGACAAGCTGCAAAGCAACACAACACGACAGGACTGCAGGGCGGAACCGAATGAACGGGCCCTCGAATGGCTTGCTGCGGGATGGTCCTTTTGCTTGCTGGCTAACTGGCTGCTGCTGCTGCTACTACTGGTGGCGGATATAGCGGCAGGGGTTTAAGAGCTGGGCGGTCCGGCTGGCTGGCTGTGCTAGGAGAACGAGCTTTGGTAGGCCCAAGGCGACCCAAAAAGGGGGGGGACGTTCCTCCAAGGGGGTTCTTGGATCAAACAACTGCCGAAGAGGGATTCGTTGATTGGTACTAACAAGACCACAGCGACCAATCTTTGCACGCAATGTGTGGGTGTGCGGGTTCCTGCGCATTTGCTTTAGCGGGTAGAGGTGTGTGTGTGTGTGTGTGTGTGTGTGTGTGTTTTTGTGTGGGTGTGTGTGAGAGAGAGAGAGGTGAGTGAGGTGTGTGAGTGGTTGTGCGACGTTGTGACGTGCGGCCGGCAGTGCGAAGAAAGAATCGGCTGTGCTGATGAGAGGCAATTTGGACAGTCAGCGTGCGCGGTTTAGATGTGTCTGGCCTTGATGCTGAGCTGCGTCGCGGTTGGGAATGGATAGAAATGGGTCAAGCTCTACTCTACAGAGGCGAGGTGGAAAAAGGTGGGCATGCCAGATGAGGCACATGCACAAAATCCCGTTTTTTCTGATTGGTGCATACGATCGTACGTTTTATACGTAATTCGTTGTCCGCTTCTGTGTGCCCCTTCTAAAAGTGTGTCTTGCTTGCTATCTCTTTTCATGGATGCTTGGTGGTGTCAGTGATAAGGAGCGTACCAAGCAGTGGGCAGCAAAAAGTGCACTTTTACGCCCCGCTGAGGCGAGTCGAATCGCCGCCAGCCTCGGCGGCTCACCAGCTTTCATTACAGGTGCTGGCGGGGCGGGGAAGAGGCCATTGGCGGAGCCGCCAACGGCCTAACGTATTGTACGATGCACATAGTCACTTCGAGGGATGTAAGGAACGTAACATACGACCTCTGAAGCCATAGCGGTACAGGCCCGTTGAATGACCAAGCACTTGGCTATTGACAGTTGAAAGCTGCAGACAGAAAATCCCAGTTCAAGATGCGAGCCAGAGGCTGAAGCAATAACCACAAGGCGGTATGCCAAAACTACAATACGGAACGATACGTAATGGTATAGAACGGAGGCAAGAGCCTAGCGCGGTTGGAGGTCCGGTAAGGAAAATCAGTTTCCCCACTTGCAAAGCCCGGCTGTACAGTGGGTGCAGGCTCAGGTGCGCAAGCACGAGCTTTGTTCGCGGGATTTGCCGGTTCAAATGTGGTGGGGTGCAGGGTGGGGTCGTGATGCAACGTGCAGACTACGGGTTAGGGTTAAGGATGGCGTTTCGACGCATGAGGTTCGTGTTTTCAGGGTTAGGGCTGAGAAGGCTTCTTGGCTCGATGGATCAGGGCGAGGTGGAGTTAAGGTGATAATAAAGGCATCACCAATGCATCATGAGAGGTATTACTATTTCTGCATGATAATGATACTTGTATTCAATAAATCTGGATAGTTGTTGCTCTTTTGCTGTGTCTACCTTTACATTGATGTCTACAGATTGTGTACTCAAGCGTGCTTGGTGCTGATCGATAGCACTCACAGGTTCAGGCAACTGCGTTTAAATTACTGCGAATAAAGGTTGTGAGAATTGCTGGCTTGGAGGTGGAGAGAAAATTGGATAGCAATGGTTGCGGCAAGCGGTGGAACTCTTTCCAATGTAACTTGGGTGTCCGAGTATGTGTGCGTGACAGGACTATAACAGGACTATATTGGACGCTGCTATAGGTAATTAAAATATATAGCAACACTTGGATAACACACAGTACAGTCAACCAGTGAAAACGAGCAACTCTCGCGGTAATTACTGTCAATAGAATGTTTGAAAGACTGCCTGGCGAGCATTGTGTCTGTAGCTCTTGGCGGGACAAGGTAAGTGAATGGATAAAATTGATCCAATTGTCGCGTAGAAAGTCGTGTATGCACTGGCTTAAGCTTACTATTCCTTAATGCGGGTTCTTGGTCCATAGTGTCACAAGGCAAGATGTCCTGTCGATATAGGCGGGTCTTATGTTTTAAGGTTATATTTGCATTACGGTAACTGCAGCTGTGGTTCCCTTTGCGGGTATGACCTGTTCCTCTCATCTCTTACTGCCATCACTTGCCATGGTGAAAAATTCATAGTCTTCGAACTTGTCCTTACGGATTTGTATCGCTTGAGTATAGAAATGCAGTCAATGACTTACTCATTGACTTACAAATACCTCCCAAACCTATCCATCATTCATCTGCTTGCAGATATTTTGGTATCAGTAACAAAACACTTGGCCATAGGCACGAGCGCTACCAAACTGGCCACTGTAGTACCTGGGATGTGGATGTGGACGTGGACGTGGACGTGGACGTGGACGTGCAAAGCCCCAAAGTGTATGTAGTCCGTCTGAAGTCTCACCACTTCGTCTCACAATCCTGGTTGGCGTGCTTGGATGAAACAGATACTGCCGCCAAGATCAACCATACTCGCGAGTCAAATGTCTTTTTGAAGCAGCATTTGTATCTCGTCTTGTGCATCGAGGTTCGGTAATAGAAATCCTCAAGACGATCCTGATTCTCTCTTGCCAATACTTCTCTTTCACAACGACATACCAAATTGCGAAAAGACACAACGAACCGCTCATCCCCAAGAAAGTCAACTCCACAGCCGGGACCAACTCTTCGGACCGGAATATCGCGCTCCTAACTGCTCACTGCATTTCAATCTAAAATCCAAAAATGGGCCGCACACGAACATACAAAGACTCACCCCTCGAGGACCGCGAAGAACTGCTAGCCCCCACCAGCAACGGCCCCTCAATCGCCGTCGGTGAGGACGACGAGCCGGAAAAGTCCTCGTGGGCAACAGGCTTCAGCGCCCGCAAACCATGCTGTGGCGCATTCATGGCAGTGTTGCGCGACTATTGGTGGCTGATGGCAATCGGGCTCATGAGTCTTATCGTCTTGTTGCAGCTGGCTATATGGGATGCTATTGCGAGTCGACCGACTATAGAAAGCTGCAAGGCGCAGCAAGTCGGGGGTGATTACCAGCAAAAAGAGCCAACTTGTGGGTTACATCAAGCCCAATTGGGAATCGTCCTGATCAGAGATGATATGTAGGCAGTGGAGCTGACGATGCTATGGACTTACAGTCCCGACTCAGGTTGTCAAGTGGAAGGCGGATCCAGAGTTCACACCACTGAACGCCTCCGAGTTTATGGATCCTAAAGTCCAAGCAAAGTGGGAGACGTTATTTCCAGGTAAATCGCCGGTCACTCTTTTTCCAGACTTCTCAACCAGTCGACCATCAATTAACACCAAGTCAGCCGGAGCAGGATTCATCGGCCCAGACGCGACAGTATACAACTCAACCTCAGTCACGCATCAGCTACACTGTGTGGTAAGCAAGAAATCAAATGTCGTTGTTGATCTCACCAATGATACAAATCCCCCTGATACTTGACTTGCAGTACATCATGGGCAAGATCTTCTCCGCCGTCCTGACAAACTCGCCAAACCTCCCTGAGCCCAACGACTACGAGGCACATTTCCTGCACTGCGTCGACTACATGCGCCAGGCCGCCATGTGTGCAGGCGATTTGGCAATCGAGCCGCGCGGTGAGAACGGCCAGCCGGCGATGGTCAACCTGGAGAACGCTTTTAACGGTCTGCACGG
Organism: Coniella lustricola; assembly: GCA_003019895.1. Classification (NCBI taxonomy): domain Eukaryota; kingdom Fungi; phylum Ascomycota; class Sordariomycetes; order Diaporthales; family Schizoparmaceae; genus Coniella; species Coniella lustricola. Next base: position 29,000 of record KZ678533.1, on the reverse strand, counting down.
TACGTCTGGGGAAACGCTTTGTCTTCTTTGCACATTTGGCTCAAGCCTAAAGCAACGACAATTTGTACGTGTATGCTGACATTTAGCAGTGTGCAAAGACTACAATCAAGTCAGGTATTACCTGGAAGGTGAGTTCTCCAGCCAAATTGACAATCCAAAGAAACAACATGGGCTTCAACCTGACTTTCGTACAGGGCAAGTCAAGGATGGGCTGCGAAACATCCTTCCGTTGGATGACTGAGGAGCTATCGAAAGGAAGTACTGTATGTCTCTGGTATAAAGATTCGCCGTTTTAAAAAAAACAGCCCAACATATTGTCTGTTCTCTCCAAATTGGAACACTCTCTGTGCTTCCATTTCTGGACCTATCACCAGATGAGACGCAACGCCAACAGCATCAAGTTCCTTGCTTGAATTTCCAGAAATTCGCAATATTAATGCCGTCCATCCGAGAAACAGGGCTCTTGGGCAAGACATTTCGCAGCCTCTCGAGCATCACAATCCTTTTCACACCAGTGAATTCACCAGAAGTCCGTTAACTCGCTCCGCCGGAGAGTTTAGGACTAAGGATATGTGAGACACGCTTTATAGTTGGGGTGACCCAAAAGTCAATCCACGGGAAGCTGACACTGGGCTTTTGAGAAAGCCATGATTGATTGTGAGACTGGCCGGTAGGAACTTATTGTGTTCTGGCGTATCGAAGCCGGACGCCACTTGCGTACTTGCTGACTGGAAGCAGACTTCGGTAATTCCACTTGCACATGGCCCATAGCCCATGTGACTGTAGCAGACTGACACTCGGGTCATTGCTATCCAATCCCGAGGATTCATAGTCCTGGACCATTTCTCGCTGGCCGTCATACAGCTAAACAACCAGTTTCTCTTGCAACCACGTGTACTGTTCTCACCTCGTTGCTCCGTTCTTATACGCCTCCTATACGCGCCTCTCACCGTCTTGCCTGTCTCTCATCGAGACCTCAACCCCTTCCTAAAACATAGTCGGTTTGCACAGGACCACAAAGACTCGGTTCCTGGCAGCCAGAATGTCTCGGCTACCCTCATCAAAGTCCCAGACAGGCAAGCCTTGGGGCTTTGTACGTGACAGCTCAGCATCAAAGACAACCATCTAAGTATCCTGGGGCTGGCTGGTCATGTTATCCATGTCGTTGTGTCTACGCCTGTCAACGGCGAGAATGGCGCATGACAACCCATTTGCCGACTGGTAAAGTTGATAGATAGCCGAGTACCGAGGTGAGTTTGTGACGATTCGGTCTTCTCATGAGAGAGTCAGCGTCTGTGTAAGCTTACCGGAAGACGCGAACAGGCGCCCGGACACGAGACTAACTATACTGCCCTTCAAGACCTAATTATTGTTATTTCGAGTACCTGTAGAGCATCCAGCCAGCCTTCTTCATCTCGGGCATTTATTTCTCGTCCAGACATCCACACAAACCCATCTGGACTTTTGCTCTGCCTTGGCAGCCTCGCAAGGAATTACCGCGCAATAGTCTTGATTCAGAGTCGCTTGTAAGACGCGAGGCTCGTCATGAGCAAGCTGACGTCGTGTTCTAGGCCCCCGGGATCGTCGAAATCCCTAAGCCGTCGGCCAGTTCCGACGTGTTGCGGTGATCGTGCTTTGTGGTGTGTCGCCGAGTTCTTGAATCTTGCCACTGGACGACATCGTTTCTCAAGACTCGCGTTCAAATATATCTACAACAAATCCGATATTCTTGCCATTTCCGCCGTCACCAAGTGCTCGAATCTGGACATTGTGCCACCCAATGTCTGGCGTGGATCCACTCACTTACACCACGACCATCGCGCAAGCAAGTAACACCACGGACACATCACCGCCCACCATGTCAACCGACCTGGCCGATCTCCTCCTGCGCATGGAGGACCACGACATCATCCCGTCGTGCCTGTCCGCCGAGCGGCACAAACCGCGCGATTTTCTGCTGCACTACATGGGATGCGAGCAGTTCTTCCAGCGCGAAGAGTACCTCGCCTCGCTCAACGCAAGCCAAGTCAAGCAAATCGAAGCCAAGCTGCAGCGCATCGAGTCCCTGCGCAACGCCATCTTCAACGACATGGGCGATGGCCATATACTCGTACAGAACCTCGCCAGCAGCCTGAAAGCTTGGAAGGCGACGCGCGAGTTCCAGGAGGGCATCAAGCGCGTGCGGCAGCTGCGCACGATGCACTTTGCAGTCAATGGCGCCGCGCAGAAGGAGGTGGACTCACTGGTGCGCGCGAGGGATTACAATCCTGATTTGGACACGAATGCGTACTTGATTCGGTTCCGCAATGGGAGGCCGGTGAGGGATATTGCGGACTCGCGGTTCCACGAGCAGTTTCCGAGTTATCGAATTTCGATCCATGATTTAATGTATCGGATGGAGGAGGAGAGTCCGCTCAAGGTACCACATGGAACAATCAACTATTTCCATCTCCCAGCGAATAACATGCTTGTGAGTATCTTGTTGTCGAGGAGAAAACCAGCAGTCAGTGCTACTGCTTCTTGGTCATTGCTTGCTAACGCAAGACGGAGTTGTTCCATAGTGGGCCGAAGTACGCATCTCCCAGTCCTGTCAGTTGACAACCATCAATCAGCCTTTCTATTTCTGACTGGTGGCACGTGCCGGATCGACTGACCTGTCAACGCTTTGTGTCAATAGCGCGCCATCAATATTTACATGAGGAGCAATCCAGTGTGTTCTTCGAACCACGGCATGTCAAACACAAGTCAACCCACGAGCGCGTCGACAGATGAAGTGCCAACTGGGGCCATCACGCATACTCGGTCCATCTTAGAGTCGAGATACTGGCGAAGCCAACAGCAGGCATCGAATGTGACTGGGAAATACCTCCGGCCAACGTGTGAGGCCGTCTCTGCATCGACAGGTATGTGCCACCTAGACAACCATGCGAAAGAGAGGCTGACAACCTCAAGTGACCGGCGAAGGCCGTGACAGCATCGCCTTGTTTGTAAGCTGCTGTAGTTTCTGCACTCATACGTGTGAGACCAAGACAAGGAGCTCACCCATGATATCAACCCAGATGCCATACCTGCACTACGACACGGCCCGCCACCAAGCTCAAATCTCCCAAGCAGTCAACAAAGCCACCGAGCGGCACCGAAAAGAGAAGCTCCGTCAAGAACGCCAAATGGCAGGCATGCGGCGCGTCCGCCACCGAGGCCTGCAACTGCTCAATGCGCAAAGCCGGCAGCCCAACACCGCATGGCGCCTCGAGAACCGCACGCAGCCCCAGACCAGGCCAGCCACCAAGCGCGTAGCGACGCCGCCGAAGCGTACGGCGACGGGTGCCTTTGCCAACATCATGAAGCGCCACGGCCGGTTTAGAAAGGTGCCGCTGTGGTCTGTCTTCATGGCCGACGACCGGAACCGCGTGATTGCTGGGACGGAGATTGGTCAGGTGCTCTTTGACGCGGCGATGCTGTACGAAGCCATGACGGCGTACCCGGAAAAGAGCCTCATTCAAAAGTACCTGCATGCGGATCCGCCACTGCATCCGCGGCGCACGCTCGAGCAGACAAACGAGTGGACGCTGAGTTTGTCTTGGCACACCAGCGCGCGCGATCAGGTCGTTCATCGAGCGACTCGGCCCAAGCCACTGGACTTCAACTCGATTGACCCTTTCAGCAAAGAGTGGCAGGAGAGGGTCTTCAAAGTGCCACGGGTCATGATGATTGATCAGATGTGGATGTGGATCCTGGACAGCCAAACCATCATCACTTGCTTTCCCGATCAGCAGGATCTGTTAGGCCACAACAACTTGCCCGGTATCCACAAGGGAATCCGAGACGTCTTGATGAAGGCGAACAGAAATCCCATCGCGACGGTGTATGACTTGGCCCTGATCATTGTGACTGAGGCCCTGATATCGCGCGCCTCTTTATACGGGGTCAAAGTGAGAACACATGGCGAGACCCAATTTCACTCGTTGGACAAACAATGTAACTGACTAGCAGCCTTCAGCCACAGGAAGGACAGACAGGACTCATGCAAGTCTTCAGACAAGCCATTCGAGATGTTGTAAGAGATCCATCCTTTTCCAAGCACCCCTTGAATTGCTGAGAACCAACTAATCACGTGCACTTCCATCAGGCCAGCAAGCATTCCTTCGGCGCCGAGCAGTACTGGGAGTGGGCGCGGATCTTCTCGCGACTGGCCCACACCGACGTTGACAACGGTTTGAGCGATCTGATCGTCCCTTTCCTCGATATTGGGAAAGAAGGCGAGCTCCAAGGCCAGATCAAGAGTATCGTTCGGGATCTCGAAATCATGCTACGGATTACTGTCGAGCAGAAGGAGGTCGTTGAGCGCTTTGTCAAGTCGATAGTCCAGATGGCTGGTGGCCAGACGAGTCCCGATGTCGAGCCTCTGATTATGGAGATGCAGGCCAATATCGAAGATCTTGAAGACATGCGTCGATCAGCGGATGATATTTCTGCAAGTGTGAGTGGACATGAGGACGAAATCCGAAAGCCCACCGGACTTTACCATTGACGCAGGATTTACAGTTAGACTACCTGATTTCTTTGAAGCAGCAGCAGGTAACGGTTGTGCAGGCTTGGCAGTCGATGCGGCAGGGCGAGGACACCCAAAGACAGAACGTCACCCTACTTGTTTTCACGGTAGTGACTGTGGTGTTTGTAAGTCTCTACTCATTTCCCACTGCTTCATGCTCTCGGCTCATCGTATTTTGACATATCAATCTACTTTAGCTTCCAATGTCGTTCATATCCAGCATTTTCGGCATGAATAACAAGGAAATAGCTGGCCCTGAAGCCCCGATGACCTTGAGCGAGCAGTTCAAATGGATGTGTAGGACAATACTGGCCCAAAGACCCAAAAGATCCCACGATTACTGACAACGCAAGTTAGTCCCCATGTCGTTTGGCATTGTCGCAATAACTTACTACATGGCCTTTGGAAGCCCCGGACGCATGTCGCGCGACATTTTTAGATCGGTTTATCTCAGACTAGGTCTGTACCGTCTCTTTGGGCCCGGCGAGTTCTCGTTGGCCGGACTATGGGGCCGATATGTAGGACGAATAGAAAAGAAGGAAAAGGAGCGAGAGTGGGTGCGCCGTCGATCGGAGCAGATGGCGAAGGATGCACAGGACAGAAGACAGGCGACAAGGCGTGTCGCCATTATAGATCATCAGTCCACTCCGCTGGAGACGCCCAGCATGACAACGCCGTTGCCGACCTCTCATACCTCTCAACAAACGGGAATGCTGGCTGTTTATCAGGAATTAAGAAACGTCCGCAAGAAGCGCAAACGTGCGGTTGAGAACATGGTCTAAGATGCTTAGGTTGGAGAGTGTGAACGGAGAGCGGAAATATAAGTATATGCTATCTGAACATGCCAAAACCTGTCTTGTCCGAATCTCGCGCCGTCAGTTCTAACAGCCAGATTCGGTTCATTCTGATTATTTTTGAGTCCATTACCTTGAACATCTCCACGAAGTGAATCTGAAGCCATCGGCTCCCAGGTGATTTGACATTCATTTGGCTCATCTTGTGATCTGGCGTTGGAGTTGACGGCATAAACACCAAGCCGCTCCCCATTTTGCTTCCATTTTTGGTGATCAGGCCTATAAGCAAATCAATGTGGTTATAGTCCAGCGCCTCGACTAGACGTCTTTGAAGGTCTTCTGGTGTTATCATGTCTCTGACGAGAGTCGCATCAGCCAATGAAGGGATGTTAGTATCGAGAATGGTGCTGGTGTCGTTACCAGCCGGTGTCGTCGCCGGCGGTTCTCGAATGCGACATTGAAGCTTGCATATAGTGTGACCCTAACCCTTGGCTGAAATACTGAAGTATTGTTGACTGCAACGACAAGGCTACCAAGCTCTTGCCAAGGCTGCGTAGCCTCGTCCTTTTGCATCCTTTAGATTCTATTTGAGGCCACGTCATGTCAAACTTTAAGCATTGAAAGATTCAGTCAGACTAGTTCTATACTTTTGCATCAACGAGATGTGGAACATGTCAAATCTGACGGACCATGCCTCCAAAAGTCCACACAGTCACAGTGTTGATATGGTTTCAGTCTGAGCCTGCGAGCAGTCGATGGGATTTATATCAGCTTCCAATGGACCTGGTCTGTATTCCAGTTTGTCAAATTCTACTGAATTTTGCTGCTAAAACACTGTCACAGGCTATGAATCTACCCAAGTTCCCGGCTAATGCACGAAAGTCCGGTATTGTGATATTATATATGCAAATGAAAATAACACTAATTTTGCGTGACTGTTCATCTGAACATGCACAGAATTGTTCCTAGATCTTCCAAAGAAGATCTAGAAAAGCTGGTGCAGTTGTCACGTCTCAACAGAGCACGCCACGTCTATCCAAATATGCAGTCTACGGTGCCCCAAACAGCCCAGGTCAACAGACGGCATAATCTGGAATCTCACAGCTTTGTTTATGCCACATACTGCTGAGCTTGTACCATCTGATTGCACAATTCCAACCTATTACCACGCCTCGAGACTTCTTGGCCTCACAGGACGCCTCTGGATCAACATGACCACCTATCTCCTCTTCTATGTCGACGGCGCCAGTGGCTGTGTATTTGGCAGAGAAACGGATGGATGGCTTCATGGGGAGCCCGGGCCGCCGACGTGCGTCGCATCCATCTTGCATACACACAGCGAGCTATGATACAGTGCGAGTGGGTGCCGCAATACTGAATCTACTGCATAAGACAATGCGTTGGCCGTCAGGGTAGGCAACCAGCCCTCTCAAACTTGTCGGGACGTTGTCTTTCCTGACGCAAAGTGTTTCCCCTGAAAGACCCGACAAACCTCAGATGGCCTTTGTCGAGCAGTCCAGAGAGGTAGAGGCTGAACACATGGGCGATATACTTGCTCTCTAATTCAATATTTGCTCCTATAGGCCCCGAGGTGGAACGCTTCTGGTGCGAAGCTGAAATGCTACGTTTGCGGGCCGAGTTGCGGCGCTACCATCGACACTGCGACGCCTTGGGATTACGAGAAGTATCTTCTTTGGCTGGCATTGACGGCAATGCGTGGCATCATTTGTTTCCGCGATGGTAACCAGATATCGACCACGCATTTAGCCGCAATATGGAGTGGAAACGGCACCGCCGTCTCGGCAGAGTATCACGAGAATCAGCTGCAATTTGCTTTGCACGCACCGCTCTGATTTCAGATATTCCTATCAGTTGACTGAGTGTCTCATGACGGATCTGCCGATCATTGTTCCAACCACAGGCTTGGGTGTCGGTACAGGTCGTCGTAGTCACTTCTCAAATCAACGAGAGGCTGTTCTTACTACGAGACCATGATGTACACTTGAGATCACGTGCCCTCCAGTCAATGTTAAGCTGCAATGCCATTCCATACGCCATGATATCCCGAATATCCTGCCGCAATTCTACCGTTTGCAGTGCCGAGGTAGGTCACTCAATAGATCACAACCAATGCAATGTTTGCCATTTGGAAAACTTGACCTCTGTGGTTTGCCATAAACAACGAAACGATGTGGTTGATCCCTGACAAACAAGCAATTGTCCAAGGTTAAGTATCAAGTAACAATACTTGGAGATTAGCCTGTATGTATCTGACCCTGTCTCCTGCCCTGGATGTTAGGTAATGAGAGCTTGCTTGGAAGGTGGACAATAGCCTGGGCCGGTCAGAGCTTGCTGCTCCCATTTGCCAAGGAAGGCGCCAACCAGAGCTACCTCCTTCATCCACGCTGACTCACCTGGCACCCAAGTACCCTGATATTGTCCTCCTACGATGCCCCGTCAATGGTGCCGACAATTTCAATGTCGATTGTTGCCAGTTGGCCAGGGCATGCGGCGCAACGAGACCAAAGTCAGAGCAACCAAAAGCTTTGTTGGCCCAATGACCTTTACCCTTGCTCTGCTCTCTCTAACACCTGAGCCATCTCTCTTGCTCTCTCCTTCCCACAGCTTCCCTCTTTTGTTCTTTCTTTTTTTTCTCCCACAACAACCTTTCTCCAGATTTCCCACTTCCTGCTTCTTTCAAGTACTCAGCCTCCATGGTTCTTCAAATCCACGGAACAAAGCAGAACTTTGATGTCCTCAAGGTCTACAGTGTCCTCTCTTTGACTTTGTCTTTCTGTGGTTGACTCTTGTGCAATCCAGCACCCTGCAGTCGGCGCCTTACTCCGTCTCAAACATCGCCGACCTTCAGGAAATCCTGAACATCAGTAAGGTTAACAGTCACCAGCTTGTCTCGGCTGTATCCTGTACGCTCTGTCCTGACTTCTGATTGAACCTACCCACTGCAATCCGCTAATCTCAACTTGACCAGGTATCTTCTTGTCGCCTACCTGGTGCTACTGCGGCCGCTACATCCCAGCCTCCAGCTGTTCTTGAAGACTTTTCGCTCAGAAACTTCAGACACGAGTCCACACAATTAGCCCTGTTGATTCCAGATCCCAGGTCTCAAACCTCGGACTGTATCCCAGACCAATGTGAGGAGCTCCATTTCAATGTACAAACAGTTTCACTAGCTGACCTTTTCTGAGCGCAGCTTCCAGTTATTTCCCTGCTCATCATTGAACAAGATTCACCTCTGCTGCGGCGCTGCTACGATGTAGGTTGAATACCAATTCTTTGCGTTAGCTCAAACAAGCACTATTCAAACATCGTCCAAGTTTGTTATATCCTGTTTTGCCGCCGAGAAACAGAATCTTCTAGAGATTGCACAAGCCAAGAGCATGTTCTCTTGACGCGTGCCTTCAAAGAGCGGTACGGTTGCGTAGAAAGCGATACGCGTTGCGCCCCTGGCTGAGCCTGTCCGCCGTCCGACGTTCAGGCTGTCCATACACAACTTGCTTCGCTGCCCTTCTCGACCAATTTATGCTTTTCTGTTTCTCATCTCATTTCTGCTGTCGGTCCTCGAAAGTGGGAACTCGAATGCAGCAGCACTAGCAGCTCATATTTGTTCATCATTTTGTTGATTTTACTGTAACATTGTTATTCTTACTGTATCTTTTTTGCGACGCGCAACGCATTCCTCTTTCTCATGCACCCTAAAAAATCGATCACGGGTGCGCTTCAAGGCTTGTGTTGACCGTAAGTACGGAAACCCTCTGCTCAAAGGAATCTGTCGCTGGTGGGGAGGTCTTCTTTTTACTCAGCTGCACGATGGGAACAGCCTGTCTCTGTTTAGAATGAAAACCACAGAAAACGTGTTGGCTAAAAGACAAAGAACATATTGAACTAAGTTACTGACCGAAGTCCGTGATAGCTTTCAAAATCTCGCGAAATGGCCGACAACGAGGATGCTGCCGCCATCATCACTCGCCACCTAAAGAATGGTGACGGACACGCCGAGGGCGACGACTGGCAGCAACTGCCAGAGATCATCACCGCAAAGGAGCTGCTGGACGGAAGTCTCACTTCTGAGCGGCTTCCCTGGTTTCCCAAGGGCCACAGTTGGAAAACCAAGAAAGAGTATCTCGAGGCTCTGTATCTGATCCTTCGATTCGAAGGGTCAGAGGGCCTCCGATACTCTATCAAGTGCTTCAAGCAGGACACAGAAATGATGGACGACGATGATACTTGCATTTACACCAAAGTCTGTTTGCTCCGTACGTTCTGGATTGTATGCTTCCGACTAATGTGTCTTCTTCTCAGGTACGTGTGGAAGGATACCTCTTTACTAAGATGGGTCCTGCTGCTAGAATCTCTTTCTCGACCCAGCGTGCCAACGCACGCATCAAGTGGAACCAGTCGAAGCGTCTCCAGGCTGGCAGAATTGTCGCTCTCTCCCACGATGGCTTCGCCAATGATTGCCGCGTGGCTGTGGTGGCTCAGCGGCCGATCGAGGGTGGCCTTGACCAAAACCCCCCGACGATCGACATCTTTTGGGCCCAAGCAGAAGATGCAGTGATCGACCCTGAGCAGGAGTTCACCATGGTTGAGTCAAGAAATGGTTACTATGAGGCATGCCGGCACGCCCTCAAGGGCCTGCAGCTCGCTGCAGACGAAAGGTGTGCAAAATCGTATCAATCCTGTTTGTGCTGACACCGCTGACATGGCGAAATATAACAGCTCTGCTTTCGACAAGTATGTCGTTCTAGGCGAGAAGAGCGATCGTGACTGCCAAGGTCCCACCACGTTCGATCTCAGCTCTTTGGTCCACCATCTGAGTCCAGAGCAAGTTGCCCAAGCTCAAGGCGACAAGGCTGTCCAGCAGAGAATTTTTGAAGAGAATGAGCGGCTTCTTCGGCATTGCGTGACTGGTGCAGCCAGCATTCTCAAGATCAAGCAGTACACCACTCTCGACGACTCCCAGCTCGAGGCACTACAGCGTATTCTGTCCAAGGAGCTTGCCATGGTACAAGGTCCACCTGGTACAGGAAAGACGTTTACTTCTGTGCAGTCGCTAAAGGCTATGCTGCGCAATCGGCAGCCTGATGACCCTCCCATCCTTGTCGCAGCCCAAACCAACCATGCTCTGGACCAGCTTTTGATATACTGCCGCGCTGCTGGTGCCAAGATCATGCGTATCGGCGGTCGTACAGAGAACAATGGAATTGCAGAGCGTACCATGTACGAGCTTCGTAAAATGGCTCCAAATCTGCCCCGAGGAGAGTACATCGCCAGCGAGGTCAAGCGCAATGAAATCGTGGACAGATTTCTCGTTTTGACGCAGCGCGTCTTTGGAGGCGACAGTGGCCGTCTGGTGGGCTTGGCCGATCTTCTTGAGGCCGGTGCCATCACCCAGGAACAGCACGACTCAATGACAGACGATAGCTGGGAGGACGATGACGATACGTGCACACTTGAAGACTGGCTGGGCACCGAAAAGATTCAAGTCAGTTATGAGCGAGTGGATGATGTGTTTGACCACCAAGAGATGGAAGCAGATGACGAGACTATCGAACTGGATGACAACCTGGAGGGTACACAGAAGGTCGACGACGACGATGACCGAATATATGGAAGATATATCCGCCTTCGCAGTGGCTTCACTGGCAAGAAGCCTCGCATTGTCAAATGGAAGAGCAAGTGCGAGGAGATGCTAGCCAGAACAGCCAATTTGTGGAAAATTCCCCCAGGATATCGAGGCGGTGTTTACTCGCTCCTACAGTCAAATCTTCGTAACTCGTCCAAGCTAGAGTTCCGACAGATTCTTCAAGAGGCCGTGCAGCAAGCACGAGATCACAAACAGGCCAGATGGCTCAGAGACCTGTCGGTGATTGGCCATCACGAGATTGAGATTGTGGGATGCACGACAACCGGTCTTTCCAAGTACCGCGGTTACCTCGCAGCAATGAAGCCACGCATTCTCATGATCGAAGAGGCAGCAGAGACACGTGAAGCCAACATCGCAGCAGCCCTGTTTCCCAGTCTTCACCAGCTCGTCCTTGTAGGCGATCACCAGCAGCTGCCTCCCTCTTGCGATGTTCTACGCCTAGGCCAGCACCCATTCAACTTGAACGTGTCCATGTTCGAGCGACTCGTCGAATACCTTCCCTACACCATGTTGGACTGTCAGCGACGCATGGCTCCAGAACTCTCGTTCATTCTGCAAAAGTTCTACCCCAAATTGAGAAATCATCCTATTGTGACAGACGTTGCAAAGCGTCCATTTGTTCCTGGCCTGGGCGATCGTCGTTCTTGGTTTCTCACGCACGAATGGCCCGAGGAAACGGATACCGACAATAGCAAGTACAATCAGCAAGAGGTCGAGATTGTCGCTGCCTTTGTCCGCTACCTGCTGCATAACCACGTCAAAGCATCCGAGATTACAATCCTAACCTACTATAAGGGCCAAAAGAGAAGGCTGATCAAGCGGCTGCATCAGTCAGACATCCCCCCTGGCCACTACTTCAACGTTGCCACCGTGGACTCATACCAGGGTGAAGAGAACGAGATTGTCATCTTGTCCCTAGTTCGCAGTCCGCAGCCTGGCCACTTCTTCAATATTGGATTTCTTGAAAGCCGCAACCGCGCGACCGTAGCCATCAGTCGCGCTCGTCGTGGTTTCTTCATGTTTGGCAACAAGCGCAATCTCTTGGAGTCCACGCAGGAGTCGTTCAACACCTGGGCTCGCGTTTGGAACGGCTTCTCTGAACAAGACCGCGTTGCAATGAGTAAGGGTATGCCCTTGGTCTGTCAGAACCATGGCAACCAGATTTGGGTCAAGGATGCTGAAGATCTTGTGGGAAACGCCGGTGGATGTCGCATCAAGTGCGCTGGTAAGCTTGGTTGCGGCCACGACTGCACCTTGCCATGCCACAAGTAAGGAAAACACCACAGTGACTATCGAGCGATTTGCTGACGATGAGAAACTGAACAGCGTTACTCACGAGAAGCTCGCCTGCACGCAGCCTTGCTCCAATGTTCTTTCTTGTGGCCACAAGTGCGTTGGATCCTGTACCGATCCTTGCGAGTGCTTTGAAAGATGCATCCGACGCCGACACGTTCCCCGGCTCAAGCAGGCACCTGCCCTGCCCAAACAGTTGACCAAACTGCAAATTGCAAACCATGATAAGCCATCTCGAAAGGCTCCCGACACCGCTCCAGACAAGTGGCAAGAGATGTCGCGCAACATCAAGGCGCACGACGCGGCCTTTCGTGAGCGTCGAACGAACCGCGTGGACAAGCTTTCTACCGCACAGAGCCTTCCCAAAAGAAACACTCAGAAGTTCTCTCAGACCATTCAAGACACCTTCGTGCCTGTGAAGAGCGTGGACGGCTGTCGTATCATGGGACAGTCGCATCAAGTCGAGACCAAATTCGAATGGCACGAGACTTCGGGGTCGATCGGTGGTCAAGACGAGCGCCGATCTGCCCCATCGACCAAGGCACCTGAGCTTCTCATCTCATTGGGTGACAGTGAAGACGAGTCTGCGGAGGTATCCGAGGCATCTGTTGACGATGAGATTGACGCTTTCACTCCTCTCCGTATCAATGCCGAGAAGGCTGGCACAGAATATCGTGCCGAGTCTCAGAACGTCGCCACTGATGCTGACCTCGAGGAAGACTTGATCGAGTTTGAGTTGTGAGCTGTCCAGCAATTAGTATTACCATGGAGATGATGGTTTCTGATTGCATAGCCTTTCGGTGATTGTTTGTCGGAGGTGTTATGAGGGTTCATGGTGGAGTTTGGTGGGCATTGGAGCAAAGGTGCCGCTCTATCTGGTCTGCGGGTTGCGGTGGATGACAGGCTTGATGATATTTGCGGTGATCATCTTCAAGATTGAGGCAACGGTTGTATAATTGATCGCATGACTTTTGCCGATTGAAGACTGACAGGTTTACTGCCCGTTGAATGATCCTGCCGGGTCCAATTCTGCATTTCAATACTTGTAACTGATACACGCACGCCGTGTATTGCCGCCTTGATACAGTGCTCAACAGAATAATCACGAATGAAAGTAGCTAAGTACATCTCAGTAAGAGAGCGTCGTGGCTCTGGATGCTCGAACGAAGGATGCATTTGATGACTTAAAAGGACCAATGCAATAAAATAAAGACTTGACATGTGAGCAAGACGGAGGGTTTACCATGATTCTTTTTTTCTATAACCCCCCCCCGCCACTAACGCCCACTCTTGTCTCTTGTCTCTTGTCTTTTTCTATTCTCTCTTGCTTGCGCTCTTGTTTTCCATCCTATTTTTCCTTTTTGTATATTATATAAAATGATACCCTCACGCGCTTGACTAGTTCACACTCAATCATTCACACACCCAATCTCATACCCAATCAAGACCTCGGTCGAACTACCCTCCCACCCCCTCGTGCCCGCAGCGGTAATCATGAAGCGCGACGTCGGGTCAATAAACAGCTGACTAATGACGCCCGCGCGTGGAGGACCCGGGATAATCAGAAAAGGCACGGAGCCGCCGCCGCCCGTGTACGCCGCTGCACCTCCACCGCCTCCTCCGGCAGGGTGCAGAAGCTGCTGTTTTGCAGATGTGGATGTCGGCGCGCGGAGGTCGTAGAGCCGGAGGATGTCGTGGGATGCGCAGATGAGGTGGCGCCCGTTGGGCATGTGTCGGACGGCGCTGACGGCGCCGGAGCCCGCGGGGAAGCGGAGGGCGCGCTCGGGTTGCCAGCCTGGGTACCCGCCGCGGGCATTGTGGATGTTGAATTCTTCGACGGTGCCGTTGCGGCGGCCGGCGTAGATCATGTTGCCGTCGGGAGACCAGCAGGCGCCCATGCACCAGGGCGGAACGCCGGGCCGAGTGCTGATGCGGGCGACGGGGCGGGGCATGCGACGGTCCCAAATACGGATTGTGCCGTCTATGGACGCGGCGAGGAAGGTGCTGTCTGAGGTTTGGGTGGGGTCGTTTTGAAGTGCAGGTGGGGGGTTGAAGACGAGGGAGGGTGAGGTCGGGGATTTGGGTTGTGGTTCTTCTTGTTGTTGTTGTTGTTGTGGTAGTGGTAGTGGTGGTGGTGGTGGTTGTTGTTGTTCTTGTTGTTGGGTGTTGTCGGTGGATGTGGTGGTTGTTCCGGCAGCGGCAGCGGCAGCGGCAGCGGCAGCGGCAGGTATTTGTGCGTCTTGTGATTCGGATGGTGGTTGGTTGTTAGGCGAGGTAGCAGCCATGTGGATGCCGTCTGCTGTGGACGGCCTGCCATTCGTTTCAATGGTTGGTGATGATGGCTCGGGCTTGACTTCTTGCATCTCTGTGTCTTCTTGGGTATCTGGCTGTATGGGTGCTTCTGGTTCAAGAGGAGGTGGATCTTCCATGGCTGTGTCACCAAGTACATCGCCGGGCGGTGCCTCGAGAGGTTCCAGCATGGCATGTGAGAACTCGTTGTCGTCGTCACCGCCAAATGCGTTGCCTCCACCGTTCCCCATCTGGCCCTCGCCAAACAAAGAGCCGCCGGGGCTACCGAACAAGGACTCATGGTCTGACCCTCCACCGCCATCGCCATCACCCAGCCCATCCGCCACTGGCGCTGCAGCGGGGCCATTCGCATCAGCGGAATCATCGACGCCGTTTCCGTAGAGACCATTGATCCGGCTGCTTGACCTGAAGGTGTCGCCCCAGGCTGGCTCCTCGGCCGCCTCTGCAGATATCGGCGCGCCAGACTGCGGCCGCAGTTCAATAGCGGAGATCTGGCCACCGCCGCCTTCAAACTTGGCTACGGTGCTGCCAGTGTTGAGGTCCCAGTCAAAGATGCGCTTGTCCCAGCTGCCACTCAAAACGCTGGTCTCACTGGGCATGAGCTGCAGCACACTGACTGCGTTCGTGTGGCCCTCGTGGTCGCCGCTCTGTGCCGGTATGGTGTGGATGACCTTGCCCTCGTCGTATCTGACGCTATGTATGTTGATGCCACCGCTTTCGAGGCCAGCCAAGTTCCAGAGCGCTTCCTTGTGGACTGCCAGACTGTATACGGGGCTGAGCACTCTGTCCTCGTCGCTTGTCCCGCTACGTCCCTTGTCAGGAGGCGGAGGCTCAAAATTCTCCCAGTAGCTCATGAGTATACCAGCCTTGACTACGCTGTCGACAAAAGGATGCCGCTGAGCGACCGTCAGCAGCTGCTTGCCGTTGATGGTGCCGGGGCCGTCGTACTTGCGCACATAGCCATCGCTGCCACCCGTCATCCAATACCGCAGATCCGGTGTAATGGCAATGGCGTTGATGGAGGTGGCCTGCGGCGCAGCCATGGTCGGGACAATGTCGTAGATTCGGGCAGTGAGGGCTTCGGGCCGCACACGGGGGCGGAATCGCGGCGTGGTCGGCGAGTGGAGGGCTGAGGATGGTCCCGAGATGTCGACGCGGGTGGTCTGGTCGACGGCATCGGTTACGCCGCGGCCGTCTCCTGCGTCTGTGCCTTGGCCGTCGCCGTCGCCGTCGCCATCGCCATCGCCATCGCCATCACCATCACCGTCTCCGTCTCCGTCTCCGCCTTCTCCTTCTGCGTTGGCGTCTGCCTCTTGGTCTTCGCCGTCGTTGTCACCGTCATTCTCGTTGTCGCCATCGCCGTCGCCCTCCTGGTCGCCGTCTTCCTGTTCGTCCTCATCCTCATTGAAGCCATCGTCTTCCTCGGCGTCCATGTCGTCGGCGTCCTCCATCGTCATGGTGTCATCGTGCTCTGGCTGCTCGTCCGAGCTCGCATTCGAGTCGCGGTCGTTGTCAAAGTCGTCCATGTTGCAAAGTCGTGTGAGTAGGTGTCAGCGTATTCTTTTTCAACTTGTGTCGAGCGCTACATGTAGAGGTTTGTTCCGGGATTGCACAGGCTCGTTGAAGCGTGGACTGGCGCAGCTCGCGCAACGGGGATGGATGGTAGTACCCAAAAATGATTGGAAAGAACAGCAAGGCTGGGTCAAGTATCAGCAAATTGGGCACGAGGAAAAGGGAATTAGCTATTATCGTAGAGTTGCAATGTGCTGGAGAGCAGGGCGCAAGGCCAGATTGCGACCGGGTCCAAATGTCGATGAAGTCAAAGGCTGGGCGCGCAGCCAAAGCTGAACGCGCTTTCCCGACGCAGGCGCGATGTCATTTCGTAAACCCGCGCTGACCAGAAGGCAGGTGTGGGACCCGGGATAAAGAAGTACCCAAGTACCCAAGTAACAAAGTATCGAAGTACCAAAGTACCGAACTGAGTATCCGTGTACCTGTGATTCACAGCCTGAACCACCACCATTATTCGCACGTGGATGCATTCACCACGATCAAAACTCTCATGAAATGCAGAGAGAACATGACTACGGTAGATTCGATCAGGGACTTGGACCATCATCTTTGCATCAATGCTTTTAATTTCTGTATGGTCTAGCTGGTAACAGTCGTGACTGCGCCATCTCTCAAACATGAGTAGACGGCGCAACATGATCGCACGTCAAGCAAAGATCAGTGGCTCATCACCGAGCCAAGATGAAGAGTAGCAACAGGTAAGACTGAGCGTCGTCAACGCAAGCTTCAACGCATATGCATCAAGACAAGCCATTCAGGCTAGTCATGTGACAGTCCTTGTTTTTCCAGCCTCTGCAAAAAGTTTTGCAGCTTGATGCTACCAGGGCTGAGAGAACGACGAGTTCCCTTGTCCACCATCATCTGCTGCTGCTGCTGCTGCTGCTGCTGCTGTTGGTCCAAGGATGAGCATCTCTGAGCCCGCTTCTCCTCGGTCAGTCGCGCTTCTCTTCGGCCCGGGCCTCTGCATGGGCTAGATGGCTCCTCTGGCACCGGCGAGAGCAGCGTCCGCCACTCCAATGGCCCATCTCCATCGAGCTTCCCATCCACAGACTGTACCTTGGTCTCAGGCAGGCTCGTCTGCGGTACTCTGGCAACATTGGCGGAGATCTCGCTCAGGGGTTGGACGTGGTTGCCACGAAGGTTCCTTACGTCCAAACTGATGGCGTCACGCATTTCTTCTGACAGACTCATCCAGGGCTGATCGTTTTCCGAGTGCGTAGTCAGCTGAGTGGGTCGGTGATCCTAATCCACCCTCTCAGAGACTGCTGTGCTACGGTCACGCCAGAGCCCATAGTCTTCGTCGCAGTTCTTCCACATGCGAATGGTTCCATCCTCGGAGCCGGTGGCGTACAGCTTGCCGTCGGGCGCGAACTGGATGCTCCAGATGGGGCCGTGGTGGCCCTTCATGACGTCGATTTCCTCACCCTCCCAGTCATAGACGCGAGCCCAGGTGCCAGGCTCTTCACCCACAACAAACTTCCTGCCCTTGAGGTCCAGGGAGACACTAGCAACGCCGTGCTTGAGGTTGAATCGCTTGATCTCCTGCGGCTGGTCGGCGGTCGTGAAGAAGTAGACTGACTTGCCAGCCGCCACGCACAACACGGGCTGACCGTCGCCAATGTCAGTGGGAGAGGTGTATTCTGGCGCGAGGAAAACCATCTCGCACGACTTGATCTCGGCGTCAAAGGTCTGCTCCTTGAAACAGTCGCGCTTGTCTACGTTGTGCCAGCGCAGCGTTCTGCCGGCGGCCGTGACAATGGTCAACTCGTTGGTCCAAACAATGGACTTGATGGTGTCGGGGTGAATGCCGCCGACTTGGAATGCTACCGAAGGTGAAACGTGCAGAGTTCCGTTCTCGTCCGAGGCGACCTCGCTGTGCTGCTGGTAATCCTCCTTTTTCAGTCCCCAAATGCGCAGGATCTTCTCGTGACCTCCAGTCGCAACAATGTCAGAGTTGCGGCTGGGAAAGGTCACGGCACGAGCAACGTGATCGTGCTTGAGGACGAGACGCAGTTCGCCGCTGTGGGCGTCCCAAATCTTGACAGAAAAGTCGGCAGAGGCAGAAGCGGCAGTTGTATTGTCGGGGCTGAGCTTGGCTTGCCAGGTTGCGCCCTTGTGACCAATGAAGGTGCCGATCCAGTCGCCGGTGCGACCGTCTCGAAGAATTGGGTTACCATCTGGAAGGAGGAAACGAGTCAGCACACAAGGCAGCGCCTGAGAGGCATGTAATGTTGCCGTCACCCACCTTTGCAAGCCGAGATCATAAAGTATTCGCCATTGCGCTCGAGGGTGGAAAAGCTGAGATGAGGAACGGGACGCGAGTGGCCGTGACAGGTCAGAGGCAGATACTGCCGAGCCTCGCTCTCGGTCTTGCCGTTGGATGCCATGGCGGATGCGTGTGGATGTGGGTGGTGTGAAGAGGTCAACCGAGTATCGCGACGACAAAAGGACTGTCGTTGAAGGCAGATGGAAACAATGAATGTTGCGCAAGACTCGAAAGGCGCAGCAGAAGCGACAGTCCAGTAAATAGTGCTATGGATTAAGGCAGACACGCTAGATGCAGTGTTGCAAGAAAAATAGAAGACTCTGAGAGTCCCACACAAAGGAAGGTCGAGCTGCCAGAAAGACAACAGGCAGCAGGTCGCTCAGAAAGAGGAAGACAGAATCCCGAGAGACAGGCAGGGACTTCTGGCTGGAGCTTTCGTTGGTCGTAAGTCGTGGCAGTCGTCAGAAATGGTTGTTGTTTAGGATGCTCTGCAGTGCCGTCCTGGTGGATTGATGGCAGACAGAGAGAAGAAAAAGCCGCAAGTGCGCACGCTGTGGCGGGAAGGGTGGGCAGGGAAGATGGCGAGCAGCAGCACGAGGCCGAGGAGGATGCTGTGAGAAATGACAAGTCTATGCTCAACAACAATGCGCCAGTGCCAAAGCCCATGCCCAATTGCTGGAGAAAGAAGGACCCATGAAACGCGCCCCTGGCACGGTGGGGAGCTGCATCCGATAAGATAACTCAGATAACGCAATCACGACCCTAACCCCACCGTCCTCGGCTACAGATCTGTGAATGCAGATATGTGCAAGTGGGCTAGAGTTGATACCTGTTATAAGACAAGCAACGAGCGGAAATAATCAGTTATCTGAAATACCACAAGCAGATCCCAACAGAGGAGGTTTAAAGCAATCCTCTGTATACCATCCAGTCAGAATGTCAAGGCATGACCCAGTCTAGCTACAGAATCAAACAGTGCTTGTACTTAGTGGGTCTTTGCCAACGCGCTACGCGCCAAAGGCCATCACGGCAAGCAGCCAGATGTAGTGGGTCTTTTAGTGGAAGAGTGGCCATCCAGAGGTCGGGTACAGGGGTCCAGGGGTTGCCCCGCGATGACCTCAGCAGTGTACCTGGCAGCCTGGGTGCTGTATTACTGATGGTCTGGGGGGCCTAGCTGAGCTGTCAGAGCAACCGCCATTCTCAAGCCATCCAATAACTACCAAAAGTATCGCCTTCTACACTCTACGACTCGTGATTTTGCAGCTTCTACGCTCTCTCTAGCCACATTCCATTCCTTTCAAACCACTCAAGCTTGTGATCCGGCATTCCTGGAGTGCTCCTCACCTTGACCATCACCATCGCCATCGTCGTCACCATCATCGTCACACCTCCAGTACCTCCGCCAATCGACTTGGGAACCAGGAGGCAAACACATCTTCTGCCGGGGCCATGGAGTACAAGCTCTCTGCCCAGCTGACAGGACATGAGGCTGATGTAGGTCATGCTCCCTTCTACCTCTCATTTTGATCACAGTTCCCAGTCTGCCGGACTGCCTCGTGGCTGACTTTCCCATCTTCCTCCTCCAGGTCCGTGGTGTTGTCTTTCCCAAGCCAGACACTGTCATCTCCGTTTCCCGCGATACCACCGTCCGAGTCTGGCGCAAGGCTGCCTCGAAACCTCCATTCTACGAAGGCACTCTGGTCACCAAAGGCCAAGAGTTCATCAACTCGGTCGCATACCTCCCTCCGACCTCCGATCATCCCGATGGCCTGGTGATTGCCGGTGGCAAGGACACCATCATCGAAGTCAAGAAGCTTCAGTCAACACCTGGCGACAACGCAGAGCGCCTTCTCCTCGGTCACTCTCACAACATCTGCGCCCTCGATGTCTCTCCCAGTGGCAGCTACGTTGTGTCGGGAAGTTGGGACAAGCAGGCCATTGTGTGGCGCGTGGGTGTCTGGGAGCCGGAGCTGCGTCTGATAGGCCACGAAGCCAGTGTCTGGGGTGTCTTGGCTCTCGATGAGAACACTGTTGTCACGGGCAGTGCAGATGAAAAGATTCACGTATACGACCTTCGGTCTGGTAAAGACGGCCTGGTAGAACCTCGATCCGCCATTCACACCACAAGCGTTGTTCGTGCAGTTGTCAAGGTCCCCCAGGGGCATGCGAGTGGCGCGGACATTGCCAGTGCACACAGTGATGGTGTTATCCGGCTATGGAAACTCAACGGCCAGTCGGTCGGCGAGCTGCACGGTCACGAATCCTTTGTCTACAGCCTTGCTGCGCTACCGACCGGCGAGCTAGTCAGCTCAGGAGAGGACCGGACGGTCCGGATATGGCGGGGCTTTGACTGTGTGCAGACCATCACGGTGCCGGCCATATCAGTGTGGGCTGTGGCGGTGTGCAGAGAGACGGGAGACATTGTTGCGGCGTCTAGCGACAGTGTGGCTCGTGTGTTTACACGCAACGCCGACAATTTAGCCGATGCAGAGGCCTTGGCTAGCTTTGACGACTCAGTCAAGGCTTCATCAATACCGCAGCAGCAGATGGATGGCTTCAACAAGGAGAAACTGCCTGGTACGGACTTCCTCACGACAAAGTCCGGTACAAAGGAGGGTCAAGTGCAGATGATTCGGGAGGACAATGGCTCTGTCACGGCGCATCAGTGGTCAATGGGTAAGTAAATGTGGCCAGCACCCTTTCGAGAACCGCATTCTAATGCTTGTCTGCAGGTCAACAACAATGGATATGTGTTGGAACTGTGGTGGATGCTGTTGGAAGCAGCGGCAAGAAGGTGGAATACAATGGTCAATCATACGACTACGTTTTCGATGTCGACATTCAAGATGGCGTACCACCGCTCAAGCTGCCCTACAATCTCTCTCAAAACCCCTACGAAGCCGCCACCAAGTTTTTGGGCGACAACGAGCTGCCACTATCATACCTTGACAGTGTCGCCAATTTCATTGTGGAAAATACCAAGGGTGCGACGCTCGGGCAGGGCTCTGGTCCAGCCGTCGGTGATTTTGGCACTGGACGCTACCAGCCAGGCGAGGACACCCAGGGTCAAGAGCCGCCTACCAAGAAGGTGCTGCCACAGGAGAGCTATCTCACCCTGGCAACCGCCAAGTTTGAGCCTGTTGTCAAGAAGATTGGTTCAATCAGCGCGACTATGATCTCGTCCGGACGCAAGGACTTTGCGCTCAACCCAACCGAAGAAGCCACGCTGAAGCGACTGACAGAGGGTCTCGGCAAGTACATCACAGCCGTTCCAGCAACGGTGCCCAGCACGAATGGTGCCGCGAATACGCAGTCGCTGGATATTTCGGAGCACGATCTCACCCTGGTTCTCAAGCTGGTAGGTCAGTGGACCGACAACGACCGTCTGCCGGGACTGGACATCCTTCGCTGTCTAGCAACGTCCAGTGCAGTAGGCAGCATCAGCGACGCGAGTGGAAAGTCTGTCATTGATATTGCTCTGCAAGCCGCCTTCCACCCCAGTGCAGGCGCCAAGATCAACGAAAACTGTGCCATGATGGCATTCCGCACGATTGCCAATCTGTTCGCCACCGAGCAAGGCCGTCAGGATGCCTACGCACAGGCGGAGAAGGTTGTCGACTATATGGAGGGCCTGGCTGGGTTGAGCGACTCGGCATTCACAGGTGGACCGGTGGGGTTCCCTGGCAATCGCAACGTGCTGGTAGCTGTGACGACGGCAGCTGTCAACTACGCAGTCTTGGCTTACGCGGTCAGCAAGAAGAGAGTTGCTCTGGATAATGACGGCGTTGTCACGCCTGAGGTGTTTGGACTGATGGGCAATGTGCTTTGCACGATCATCAAGAAGCAAAACGACGGCGAGGTGACGTACCGTGCGCTGGTGGCCCTCGGCACAATGGCTGGTGCTGGGTACGCGGATGTGCTGAAGAGCTTTGGTGCGGACGAAGCGGTGCGTGGAGCCAAGACGGACAAGGCTGCCGAGGAGAGAATCCGCAAGATTGCAGGTGAGTGTCTGGATTTGTTGCGGTAGGTTGTACTGGTGCGAAGAGAGTCATGGGGTATGGACTGCGGTTGTAGTTGTGGTTTATAGACGGTGGTAGCCGAGGCGTCTGATAGATAAGTTTTCAACCCCATTTGCTTGTTGACTCTTGTGGTTTGTTTTGTACAGTGCGATCCATTCCATTATCGACAGAGGTGCTTCTTGCCAGCACCATGGAGATTTAAACCAAGGTATCCAGTTCATTGGAATTAGAAAAATAAAATAATCAACCCAGATGATATCATTCGCAGAAACGCCAGAAAAAAAGAAAAAAAAGCCCCTGAAAACAAGCCAACAGTCTTGTCAACAATTTGCACCTAACCCTCGATCCAGTCTTGCTGTTGTTTTCAATAACGACATATCTTGTCCAGGACCATTCTCTTGTCCCGTTTCTCTCTGATTCTCTGCCTGCTTGTCTTTCTCGCACATCCAACTCAAACAACCATCCACACCAAGCCCAGCACCATAGGCACCAGTCCCAGTACATTCCACACGGAGGCGAGGGGCCACGACGAGGCAGCAGCGTGTTTGCCAAAGTACCAGAAGCGGGTGATGGTGGTGGACGCGCCGCCGGAGCTGACGTTGGGGTAGGCGGACGACTCGCGGGTGACGACGGTGTAGACGTCGGCAAAGCCCATGACGTTGCTGTTGAAGCAGTTGGAGGCGTTGACGTCGGGGATGCGCGGGTCGTTTGGTTCGGCAAAGGTGATGTCTACGCACTGTTTTTGGCTGTCAGTGTATGTACATGCAATGAGTGTGTTGTGTGTGTGTGTGTGTGTGTGTGTGTGTGTGTGAGAGAGAGAGAGAGAGGGAGAGAGAGAGAGAACGAGTGGTTGGATTCTATTAATAAAAAAATAAAAAAAATAAAAAATAAAAAAGGCATACCGAAAACAGCGCGGCCCCATGCTTTGCAATTTCAACAACCTGGATGGTCGCATTGTCACCGGGCGAGACGGTCGTGTTGGCGGGCAGCGGCACCTCGGGCAGGCAGATGGTGCCGGCGTAGGGGTTGGCCGAGGGCCCGATGATCTGGAAGGGCGAGACCATGGGGTTGCTCATGTTGGGCGGCCCGCCGTCGGGCCCGTCGGTGCCAAAGCCCAGGTTGATGTACATGAAGGCGGTGGCGTGGCCTTGGAACCAGCCGGGCTGCAGCGCGATGGCGCCGCCTGTGGTGGGCCAGTAGGTGCGGTTCGTGGTTGTGGGGTAGCCGCCGCCTGGGAGGAGGGAGAAAAGAGTTGTCAGTATTTTTGTTTTTACGGATATAGAGGTGTGTGTGTGTGTTTGTGTGTGTATATGTGTGTATATGTGTATATATGTGCTGGTGGGTAGGGCAAGTTGAGGAGGAGGAGTAGGTGGTTGGAGCTCATGTGTTGGAAGGAGGATGATAAGATTCATGGTCATAATGATGATGATAATGATAATGCTGATGACAGCCGAGAACCACGGAGCAAAACGTACATGGATACATCCATTGCATGCCATAGGGAAAAGTGTCGTTGGTAATGAGGTTGTCGCCGCGCCAGCCGGGATACGTGATGACGGTGTGGGCGGACGACAAGGCTGCGGCGCCGAGGACGGCCAGTATGGGTGCTGTGGACAGCATTGCGACGATGGGTTGATTTGGTTTGCTCTGGGCGGGGCTGCCCTCCTTGTTTTTTGGAGTGGTGGTGGCTGTTTTGCGGCTTTCTCTTTGCTCTTCCCTTCTTCTTTGCCTGTCTGTGGTTGTCGACTGTATGTCAACCAGCGACTTGGTTGGTAGATAGGTAGGTTGGTTGGTGTATTGTGTTATGTTGTGTTGTGTGTTCTTGGCAATAGCTATCGTGGACGTATCGTGGCGTGCGTTTGATATCGAAGGAGGACAAACACTCGAGAATGGTGGATATGGGCGATATTGAATACCGAATATCACCAAAAATATAACAACAACAAAAAGAGAGAGAGAGAAACGAGCACAAGAACAGAAAGAAGCAGCAAGCCAAGATATTATTGCTCGCAGGGCAGCGCAGGCCAGGCCAGGCCAACCCAATCAACACTCTTGTATCACCACCACAGCCATCAATCGTTTGCCGCGAAGCCGGGGTTGGGTTGGTCACTCCAGCGTGGGGTGGGTAGAGCAGCCGTCGAGCCGCGAATAAGACGAGGCCATGCTGCCGTGTCACTGCAGGCGAGCTGCAGCAGCAGCAGCAGCAGCAGCAAAGCGTTCTCTCTTCTTTTTTTGTGGTGCGGTGCGAGGCGAGGAGGGAGGGGGCGAAAAGAACAAAAGAGATATGCTGCAACAGAGTGACACTGAGAGCGAGGCAGTGAGCAAGTGAGACGAGTAAGAGTGAGAGTGGGCTTTGATTGGTGTTAGCCGCCCGGGGCATTGTTGCTCTTCCCAGATGGAGGTTAGGTACGCAGGTACAACACATCAAATCAGGGCTCCTGCGAGGGTCACAGCGGGCTACAGCGGGGCTGCTGTAGTGGGCTGCTGTGGGGTTGCAGCAGGGCCCAGCGGACACAGCCAATGGCAGGGTGGAGAGCCCTGGTGCTGGGGGGTAGCCCTGCAGATTCGCCAACCAATGGCTGCCGGGTGCTGGTAGTGGGAGGTACAAGCACAAGTACAAATTCAAGTGCAAGTGCAAGTACAAGTTACTAGTGCTAATTCTGCTGCTTGACCACAGAAAAGTAAAGGATTTGGCAGGACCACCATGTACTGTGCATGTACTTGTACTTGACACATGCCGGGTCGTGCACCGTACGGATGTCCGTTAACGAGCTTCATCTCGTTGCGCGTTCTCGTCTCATCACAACAATGCCAGCATGTGAAGGAGATGCACCGCCTTCACAGCAGCATCACCAACAGTCAAGTCGAGCGCATCTTTTACCATTTTTTTTCCCCAGCAGATGGCACGGTGACGGGCCAAGCAGACAAAGCAGGCGAGCCGCGCGCGCGAGCCACTCGCCGCGGTCCGTTAAGCGCCCGCGTTCATCACTGCCGGGGTGGGTGGGTGGTGTGTGTCCCCTGCCCGTTGCTAGACTGGGACAAGAGACATGCATCTTGTGGCCTTGTCACTGACTGGCATTCTGGATCTGCAATTAGATATCACTTTTAGCTGTCCAATAGAATGGTGCGCAGCGGGGAGCTGTGGTAGCCGTTGATCCGAAATTGGACTATGGCCTGAAAGTCAAAGTCGTCATGAGCATTTTGCTGCTATGGCTCATGTCTTTTGCTTGCATCGTTCGAGGTCGAGATGGCCAAAGACGCGAGACAGGTAAAGTATAGTCTTGCAAAATATCATCACCACATCTTCAGGTCCAGTAACACAACCCAGAGAGGGAAGAGAAAAAAACAAGAGAAGAAGAAGAAAAAAAGAAGAAGAAGAAGAAAAAAGAAGAAGAAGAAAAAGGAAGGGAAAAAAAGACGAAGAAGGAAAAAAAAGAGAGAAAACAATCGATGGAGGAACAGCTTCACGATAGCATCAATTAATGAATACTCTCTTTCTTTATATGCCAAGCCACCAACACCACCGCGGAATGCCAGGTTAAACCAAACATGGCAAACCCAGATCAAAACCACAGCACCAAAGAGAGAGAGGGAGAGAGTCATGCCATCCTCTCAACACTTTTGCTGACAAACGCCAGCTCCGCCCAAGGCGCCACGGTCTAATCCATCGCCCGTATGCCCGATCCCCCGGACCCACCCGGACATGGTCCCGGTTGATTCATTTGTCAGCGCAACTGCCGCTTTGCGATCCTCACCAGTGTAGTCGAGCCCAAGACACGGTTGTTTCCCTGCTCTGCTTGTTTTGCTTGCTAGCCTGCCACCGAAAACACGACGCAAGGAATCCTCCCATTACGAATCGCAGCATAATCCTGCTTGGTGCTCATCGCATGGCCGATGGCCAGCCAACCTGTTTCCGCTCTTGAGTATTACACCGACTCCCGACTCGGCCCGCAGGAATCACGAGATCCACATCTGGCCGTTGCTAGCTGCTGCTCAGGAACAGGAACAGGAACTGGCTGGAGCTAGCTGCGTCTGTGGGCTCGGACTTGAAACTATCGTCCGTGCCAGACAGACAGACAGACAGACAGACAGACATGTGCTGGTCTCCGACTAGCGACGTCGTCCACGGGTAGGTCTTCACATGTAGGGTTACGTAACAAGATCTTTTGGTTGTGGGGTTCTGTAGCAAGAGGATATATAAAGTTTGCGATGCAGACGTGCATGTTGATATCTGGTGTTTGCCCTTGACTATCGTCGACAGGAACATGCAACAATAAAATAGCCACACCAACACAGCACCACAACACCACAGCACCAAGATCACCACAACTCCCACCGCCAAAATGGTCGCCATCACCCTCTACGACGCCTACTTCCCCATCCTCGCAAAGACCCTCAACGCCGCCGACGCCGTGCTCACAGCCGGCGAGACCCACGCCAAGGAGAACAGCGTCGATGCCAATGCAGAATACACCGAGGCGCGGCTGTGCGCGGACATGTACACGTTGGTGCAGCAGATCCAGACGTGTAAGCTTGCCCGTTGCCAAGCACGTGCACACGCAGTAGTCGTGGTAGGCAAAAAGGGCTAACCACACTCTCCAGTGACGCGAATCATCAAGGCCACCGTCACGCTCCTCACAGGCCTCGACCCAGAGGACTGGCCCACCGACGAAAAGACGTTTGCCGAGCTGCACGCCCGTGTGCAGAGGACGCGCGAGTTGTTGGCGCAGGTCAAGCCTGAGGCCATCAACGGCCGCGAGGACGAGGCTGTCCACTTGTATGTCTGCCATTCCCTCGTCCGCTGCTGTTGTGTCCTGCCTATACTTCTTCTCCCACCTCTCCGAGCCAAATCCATGACCTGCCATCACCCACCATGTACCAATTGCTAACACAACCGCTCTTTTTCTTCTTGTTCGTCATCTGTAGCGAACCCTTGAACATCCACTCCACCGTCAAGAACTGGCTGTCCGACATGGCCTTGACCAATGCGTTTTTCCACCTCACCACCGCGTACGGCATTCTGCGCACCAAGGGCGTGCCGCTGGGCAAGAAGAGTTACCTGGCTCCTTTCCTTGCGGACTCCGAGTGAGGAAGCTTGGGGCGTGTGGGCATAGAAAAGACGCCACACCATTGTGTATATATGCTTGCTTCCGTATTGGAACATGAATGATCACTGAGAATTAATGCTGTCATGGTACTGTGAAGAAACTTCTGTCGTAAGATTTCAACGTGGTGAACCCAAAGAAAAGATACGCCATGTCGAGATGCTCAGACTCACACTCGGGAGCTGCCGCCGTTGTCGATTTTCCCAGCTTGGGCGAGGAGCTCCATTTCGGCGTAGTTTGAGTGACAAACCTCATGCTGGCCTGGATTTGTGAAGCTGTGAGCGTTGCTGATGGTTGAAATGACATTGGTAGCCTGGTCTCGCACTGCCTGACGCAAAAGCCACCAAGACACAGAACCCTAACCCTTTCAACCTCAGCCGTTCTTATCGCAGCCGCAAAAGCCTTATCGCAACTAACATGCGCCCAGGGTCCCAGATAAATTCATCCCCAGCACGCTTTCTCATCGTCTTTCCCCGTTCCCCGATATTCACAATGACAACCACACAAAATCCTGCCGCCGGGCAGCCCAGCCACCAGTCGGCCAACAATGGCGCCCAAGAAGAGGATCAGTGGACGTTTATCGTCAGAAAAGGCAAAGGCAAGAAGCTGAGCCGTCAACAACAAAACAAGAAGTACCACTACCAGAACCAGCACCCTCGCCAAAACCACCCACAGGACCACCAACTCACACCCGCAGCCGGCCCCGTCGACAACTTCCGCCCCAACGCAAAACCACAGCTCTCCGCCGTCGACATCCAAGCGCAGCACGAAAAAATCGCAGCCAGGTTCCGCGCCACGCCTTGCTGTCAAAAACTCATCAAGCTGATCACGGCCCACGCACCGTCACATGTCCGCATCACCCGCGCGATATGTCTGGGTCTCGGGCCCTTTGATCCTGAAGACGGCTCATGGGATGCGCAGCGAAGGTCTCATGTCCAGCTTGAGGCGTTTTTGAATATGGTTGCTGTTTTGGGTATGTTCCCTTGCGTCGTCCTTATTGGTCCCCTTTCAACTACCGCCCATCCATTCTTGGAATTTAAACAATACATGTATTGACCATCTGCACAGCAAAAGAGGGAGGAATGGATATCGAGTGCTTCTACCAAGAACCTCGCTTTGCCGACCCAGACAAGGCCTTCATCGCCTCTCTCGGCGGCAAAGTCGTCGAATCACCCAGCTCGTACGATCTCATGGACGGCACTACTTTTGTCTACGGCGTCCATCTCTACCGTGACATTTGGGCTGCCGCGTTGGACAAGGAGCTACCGGGGCTGTATGTTGGTACGGGATGGGATGTCTGGGAGTTGTACGTTACTGTTCCTGTTTCTCTATTCCTCCTTGTTTTGTGATTTCCCCTTTTTTCTTTTTCTCTTTTTTTTTTCTCCGGGGGGTGTTCTTTTTTCTTTTCTTTCTTTTCTTTTTTT
>KZ678532.1:16383-69802 GCA_003019895.1 Coniella lustricola | reverse complement strand
AAAAAAAAAAAAAAAAAAAAAAAAAAAAAAAAAAAAAAAAAAAAAAAAAAAAAAAAAAAAAAAAAAAAAAAAAAAAAAAAAAAAAAAAAAAAAGGCAACCAATCAAGATACCAAACTCACCGAACATCCGCACTAGACGCCCCAACAAGCACATCAAACACGCCCTCCTCCGCAACCCAAGCCTTGACACTCGTGTCGTAGTACCCAGCCGCATGCTTGTCAAGGCTGATCCGCAAATGCTTCGTCTCGCCCGCCTCGAGCCACGTCTTTTCAAACGCCACCAGCTCCTTCTCTGGGCGCGGCAATCGTGATTTCACGTCTCGCACGTAGACTTGCACAGTCTCGAAGCCATCCACGTCGCCAATGTTGCTTACAGCCAGCACCAGTATCATGGGGTCTGTAGCCGTTAGAATCCTGGAAGAAAGCGAGGGACGTCCATACTCAAATTTCGTGTAGGAAAGGCCGTGTCCGAAGGCGAAGAGCGGGGCGATGCGCGCGCGCTCATAGTGTCGATATCCGATGTACAGGCCCTCGCCATAGATCACTTCGTAATTCTCGCCAGGCCAGTTGTGATAGGCAGGGGCGTCTTCCAGTCGACGTGGGAATGTGCACTGCAGGGTAAAGGACGGCCTGTCAGCTTATGAACAGAGTGCCAGAATGACGATGGAGTGAGGATGTCAGGGGGAGCACGAACTGGAAGCTTTCCACTAGGGTTCCGAAGACCAAACAGAACGTCTGCCAGCGCATTGCCGGCTTCCTGTCCTTGATACCATGCCTGGATAATCGCAGGAACCCTATCAGCCCAAGGCATTGTGACTGCAGAACCAGATTGGTTGACCACCACCGTCCGTGCATTCGCCTGGAGAACAGCTTCGACGAGTCGATCTTGGCTACCAGCGGACGGTAGATGCATATTCTGCCTGTCGTAGCCTTCCGACTCCCACTCGGAATCGAGTCCCACGATGACCACGGCCACATCCGCCTCCTTGGCTGCTTGCACCGCTTGCTGCAAGTAGTCGATCTTGTCCTCCTCTTTGAAGCCGATGCGGCACCCGCCATATTTGTGCGTCATCTTGAACTGCTTCTGTTTCGAAATCGGTCGCAGCTCGTTCGTCATCTCTACCCGTAGCTCTACGGCTATGTTGGCCATCATGTCAAGCTCAATGAGATAGTCCGTCGAGCCGTCGAACATGGCCTCGCCTTCTTCTGTCCAATCCCACAGGTCCAGTGAGACTGTTCCATCCACGTACAGCTTGCCAGGACCGACGCTCATGAAGCTGATAGTATGCCTTCCGGAAGTCGCAGGAGTGAGATATGTCGTGACAACGGCCGACCACTCTGGGCCAACCTGCGCAAGCGGTGCAGAGTCCCACAGAAACAGGTCAGTATTCGACCGTCTTTGCTGCACCACAGGCGACCCTTTGAATTTGTCTCCTGCGAACCACGCAATCATCACGCCAGGCTTTCCGTCCTTGGTTTTGCAAAATGGCGAGGCCACCGGCAGCCACTTGCTTGTCTGGCAGCCTTGCGCAAAGACCACCTCCTGCGCAGTCGCCTTTTTTATGCTTTCCAGCGGCAGCGTCGTGTAGTAAGGGTTGAGGCTCGCACTGCCACCACCACCGGCAATCGCACGGTTGGCATTCGGTCCTATCACCGCAATCTTTGCCTTTTTGCGGTCGATGGGCAATATCGAGCCGTTGTTTTTGAGCAGAGCGATCCCCTGGGCGCCGGCTTCTCGGATGAGAGCCCTGGTCTCTGGGCGGTTGTCCTCCTGCTCTGGCTGTTCTTCAGACATATCGTCTCCTCTGACTCGATGAACCAAGGTCAAGGCATTCTCTACCGCCTGGTCGATGTCCCTTTGGGATATTTGTCGCTGTTCGATTGCTTCCATGATCTTTTCGAATCTCCATTTGGTGGAAAATGGAAATTCAATGTCGCAACCCGCCTTGACCGACTCGGCCGTGGAGTTGACTCCTCCCCAATCGGATATCACTGTGCTGTAGAGTCCTTGATGAGATTGATCTTCCTCGAAAAGGTTGAGGTTCGGAAGAGAGCACATCGAAGGAAAGCTTACCCATCATAGTCCCACTCACCTCGCAGTATCTCGTCGAGGTGGTGAGCATTCATGTCCGCATGCACGCCATTCACAAGGTTGTACGACGTCATGATAGCCCATGGGTTCGCCTCTCTGACAGCAATCTCGAATGGTTTCAGATATATCTCGCGCAGCGGCCGCTCCTGGATCCGGGAATCTATGGTCAACCGATGCGTCTCTTGTTCATTTCCGACAAAATCTAGTAAGACGAGTGAGTCAAGCGAGTTACAGAGCGATGAGGAGTCATTTCAAGAAGGATACCGACGTTTTATGGTGGCAGCGACCCCCTTTTCTTGCAAGCCACGAATGTATTGGGCTGCCAGTTTTCCCGTCAGGAGCGGGTCTTCTGAAAAGGACTCAAAGTTTCTGCCTCCAAGCGGGTGGCGATGCATGCAGACGGTCGGCCCAAGGAGGATATGAGCTGAGCGGGCCTTGACCTCTGTAGCAAGGTGCTGGCCGACTTCATACAGCAGATCTTGGTTCCAGGTTGCGGCCAATGACACACCGCAAGGAAAAAATGCAGCCTACGGATCTGTCAGTGGACTGCCTGTCCAAACTGTAGGAACAGAGGACGGACGGGCTTGGTGATCTCACTTTTGTACCCCCAACAAAAACACCTCCACGAGCACCATTGGGCCCATCACTTGTCTTTGCAGCCGGTATGCCTTTTGATGGGATGGCTTGTGTTCTCCAGAAGTCGGCTGCTGTCAGCAGTGATATCTAGGTCTCGGTCAGTTTGCGCCTTTGCATCAGATGCTGGAGCACAGGGCGCGATGGCAGCTCACTTTCTCTTCTTGGGTCAGATCTGCGAGCTTGGTCCTTGCCCACACTCTGGCCTTGGCCAGGTGCAATTGTCTTGATTTGGAACTGTCCAAGACTGAGATTTCTGTATCAGGAGTGAGGCACGATCCGCTACTGTCAAAAGGAGACGCTTCCATAGGCGAGGGTTCCAAAGAAGACCCGCCAAGGTCAATGCTGCTGCCCATCTCCAGCTCGCTTGCGTTCTCGATCGAGGCCATGTTGAACTCGTAGTTTAGCTCAGTTTAGGTCTCTGTGTACTTTGCGAAGCAGAGTGGACGGTATAGAAGCTGAATGTGTTTGTCAGGTTGAGATTCTCAGGCTGGCTACTTTCCTGTCACTCCCAAGATGGAATGGGGCAGAGTGTAAGATATACAGCACGACACTGGCCGGCAGTGAAATGAAGATAAGCACTGAGATAGGATGTAGAGAGTGAGAGCCAAACAAGGTCATTGAGCGATGTGTTGTGGGGGCACCCAGCCGACTGATATAAGTCGCTTGCATTCTGTTGATCGGCACCTTGTACAAACCGATATTTAGCCGCACAATTTCAGGCAAGACTAGACGCTTGGGAAATATTCTCGAATGATGGAATGAATACAGAAAGCATGATCGCGATCGCAGTTCCGAGAGCACAACACCAGCACGCGTGTCGGGGATCGGATGGATTTTGAATAGCGACATGTGGGATACCTCAGACGTCAAGCTTGGTCTGATGCGTCTTCAAACATATTCATTTGCCTTGGACGAACCAGGATACGCGGCTTGGATAGCAGATGCATTAGCATGCTAGATAGATAAAACGCCTTGTACCATGTGTGTGCTGTCCTTGGATCGTCAGCATCAAGTAACTTGACCGAGCTCCTATGATAAAATCTGTATCCAGAATTGCGAGAGCAACCAGGCACGTCGGTAGGTACGGACCGCTTGAGCGGTAACGTTTCGTACCAGCAGACACAGTCTGGAGGTAGAGCAAGGTCATCTCCAGTTCTGCTACAACATACACAAGTTATTACGGAAATTTTACAAGCGGAACGATCCGAGCATGTGTGTTGCAAGCTCATCGGGTTGACAGAGAATTCCGACATGGCGACATGTCGTCAGCCGGATCGACGCTCGCTTAGAAAGCACTATAGTACGCTGCCTCCAGCGACAGGAACCCGCTAGGACTGCTCGTATCAATTCCCATGCGTGGCCTGTTCTTCGTATTCCTTTGTTTGTTGCTAAGATGGGGACTGGAGGCAGAGCGCCCATCAACTGCGAAAATGGACCGAGATTCCTACATCCCTACTGCGTGAGACGATAATCCGGGATGCCAAAGGGCTGGGGGCCGACAATCCCTGCCAATATCAAGACTACCACAAATGTTCTAATGGAATAGTCACAGCTCACCGAGTGCCATGGGAGGTGCCGCAAGCCTACCCAGATGCATGATAGTGGCGGCGCGGCAGTGGATGCGATACACGTAGGGGTGGCGTGCCTTTCCGTCGCTTGCTGTTTCCGCGTAAGGCTGCATCTGACGAGTCCTAGCCGCAAGAGTCTGCGCCATGCGCATGAAGGCTCCTTGATGAGCAATGTGTAGTTGTCAGCTACAATGTCGACAAGTTTTGCTTCCACAGGCCTCGCTTTTGAGATAGCTGGGGTGATACGTCGTGGCAGCTACATACTGCCATATTGCTGCAAAGTCTCTAGTGCGAACGCGGCCCTGGGTTCGCAACTCCAAGCAGAGGCCCGGGGCGGCACTCCGGGCCGGAACTCCTTCCATCATGTGGGGCCTGTGGTAATGTGGACATTGACCAACCGGATAAGCCCGCGAGAGGTTCGGG
Organism: Coniella lustricola; assembly: GCA_003019895.1. Taxonomy (NCBI): domain Eukaryota; kingdom Fungi; phylum Ascomycota; class Sordariomycetes; order Diaporthales; family Schizoparmaceae; genus Coniella; species Coniella lustricola. The sequence continues at coordinate 65,083 of KZ678532.1, read as the reverse complement.
CCTGCGGTCAACTTGAAGTCTCATGTAGACGGAGCGAAGCGGCGCCACGAGCTGCAATGGACGCGTGGTGCCGCCACTCGTGAGCGACCGCAGTCCTCACTGGCTTATTCGGTTGGTCAGAGTTCCGCGCGACAACGACGTGTAAATTCGAGTCACTGTGACACAATCGACACGGGGTCCTGTTGGAGCTCGCTGTTATTGGTGAAGGGTGAGCGTCAGCAATTTGAAGGTTTGACATGACGGTGGCACAGTCCAATAGGGGCATGACGCCCACCAAAATCTTCGAAAGCGTGGAATATGAACTAGAAGCCGCCGACATTGTCCCTCCAGTAGAGACCTTGCGGGAGCTCAAAGTCAAACGAGCATGTAGCATGAAAACTCAGACAGGAGCCATACCCTCCGTTCCCAACAGGTCCATCGCATGTTGGTACTGCAGGTGTCGGACAAATTCGACTCAGAACTCACAAACGCACGTCACAACCGGATGTATACGCTCAATCTCGATACCTTGCCGCGTAGCGAAAGCCAATGCTCGAGTATCTCCAGACAGGTAAAAGGCTGATGCAGGTCGTTCCTGAGAGAGACGAGCTCAAGATGAGACTGCAACCCCTTCACCAAGGTGGAAACAAGGACGACTCCATACCTTTGAATATATTGGGGACTGAATCTGAAGAACACAGGCTACTGTGTAGTGGAAGCATTGATACCTCGTGGAGGGCTGGCAGAACGCCGCGAGTGGCGTTGCGGGAGCACGGCACTGCACCCGTCGGAAAGCTTGCCTTGACATCCCAGAGGCTCATTGTCTAAGGAAGAATAGATAAGCCACAAGAATTGAATTGAAAACATCTGACGTGATGTTGCGGGTGAGAACGTATCAAACACTTTCGATATGCTGTATCAATCCGACGGACTGACAGCCATCCATGTGCAAGGCGAGTGGAAAAGTGATAGCAGCCTTGAAGAGCCGCTTGACGAGGGCAATCGTAGAAACAGGGCAGACGAACATTGGACATTGGTTCTCTGAGCTCGACATCAAAAGAATAGCAAAGGCCCACAATTCCACTCCAGTCGTGGCCAGCGCGTGCGCTGGACATCCAAGACTTAGGCAGCTCGTCTCCGATGCAAAACACATGCAACCCATCATATTGCAGGTTCAGCCAGCCCGGAGAGCAACGCCATCACGCTGTCTTGGACCTTGACGGCCTTATCACAAGCAACGTCCAGATACAGTCTGTCAACTGATGCCCAACTTCCTTCAAGGCCGGTCTCGATAGTTTGAAACTATCAAAATTGTTCGGAAAGTCTGCTGCTGGTCAACAACCGGATCGGGTAACTTGTCTCATCATTTCCCACCAACCACCGCCTGGTGAATTTTGGGTTTCTTTGGCTGTTCAGCAAGGTCACGACTTCAGATTGACATCTTGTCGATGACCACCGTGTCCAGAAAATTCATCAGAGACTGATAATTGCTTTGCCCCCAACCACTCGAGTTTGGCCAACGGAAGACCGAATGGATATCACAACTGTAGGACACGAACTGATTTGTCGCCATCCGAGCCTCTGCTCACGAGGGCACCAGTAACCACAACCCGTCCCCCGTCAGCCAGGAATGATGTGCCTCTTGTCTGAGCGCACGCAACACGGCCTTGAGCAAATATGGGTGCTTAGGATGACCAATTGCGCATCTGACAACACTTTTGCCTGGTAGATGCTGCCGGGTTGACCACTAACGTGCTATGTGGATGGATTAACATCTTCGGATTTCTTCCGTGATGCGTCGAATAGGAGACTCTCATGAGGTACTGCTACCAATCGTGGTGCTATATTTTGCGAGCGTTGTCACATGCCACATGAAATGTTCCATGGCAGGCCCGCAAGAGTGTGAGGAAATCCGCTCGTCCGATTCTTCCCAATCGAAGATCTTGTAAGCGCCATTGTCTTCTACCCAGAACTCGTGTCTAAGACTGAAAATCCGGTTTGACGGATACGTTCGAGATTAGCGATATCGTTCGTGAGCCATTTGAATCGGCTGAACGGCAGTGAGGGTATGAGCTTGTTCCCCAAGTCAGCTGCGCGCCATGTGATTAAAATACGGCTCTCATCATGGTGATTGAGCGCAAGAATGTGTCTATACCTGTTCTCGTTTACCGAAGCGCTCATGGATCATCACTTGTATACAGTTACAAGCGTGCATCCACACGCCACTAGTAACGCATCGAAGATGCGACACTTGCCAGATTGATTTCGGAAGTGCCATCCGCGAGCTCAATACAGATATACTCTGTTGGCTCTCTTAGTCAAGTAAACGGACACGCCGCATGCAGCCTGCTGAAGCACGGGCGACGAGGTAGTACAGCTTTTACACGGGTCCAAACCACCCGTCGCCCAGATTCCTGCAACGTATAGATCAAATTTGTGTGAATCCTGATACCTTTTTGTAAACTTTTCACCATCTACAATCCCGGGCGTGAAATGACAGCAGTCTTCTACTAGACGATAAGAATCTTGAAGACTTGAAGCAACGAACGCCATGGTTGAGTTGACGAGCTGACTGCCGACGAAACAGTCTCAATTATCGGAAGGGCGAGGTAATAGTAGGGCCGACGTGACCATCATCACGTTATGGTGAGTGGCTCTGTTGGATCGTCGCGTGACCAATTCCGCACGCTAGTTCCCTGTGCTTGCGTTCGCGATTTGTCGGCTCGCAAGACGGTGGTACCTCGTCCTTTGAGTTTGAGTGCGTCTGTCAGCGCTAGATTGGGCACATAAGATCCAGTTCCGACTCAAAAATCGACCTGTCGGATGGCACCACAATAGAATCCAGCCAAGGACCTGGGCAATTGAAATGTGCAGAGGATTTCGTCTTTCTGTTGTTGGAGCCGAAAGGCTTGTCGGTGCGAGTGCCATGCCAACCATCAAGCCGTCTGTTTGAAATCCTTAGGATTTGATTTTCTTTTCCTGCGACCTAACATGTCGCCCGAAATCGAGCGGAGAAGCAGACTCGATAACATTTACCGCGTCATTAGCTTAGAAAAAGTCACAGAAGACACAGGCCAGAGGGCTGTTTGTTGAAACCATCTCAGATGGACAAGCCTAAATTGTGCAGTGGCTTCAGAAAAATGAGGTTTTGTTCATATTCAAGCCTGGTGGAATGGAACTGACATATGTGAGTGACGCCAGAGCAGACCCGAAGGAGCGGCAAAGGCTATGGTTATGATCTTTCAATGGTCACCATCGTCTGTCTACAGTCTGGGTTTTCCGCGCCGGCTGAATTTGAAGCTGATGCGTCTCAAGCCAGGAAAACGCCCGACCGAACTTCTGTCGACAAGCAAAGACAAAGCGGAGACAGCGGATGGCGCATGTTGATATCGTTACAAGACTCGTGAAGTTTGAAGGGCGCATTCTCCAATGAAGCCACAAGTTGGATCCCAGACATGAACGACGACTTGAGCACCGACCATGGCTCATCTGAGTGCCAAGCTTAGACTTGGGTCGATGTGATTGAAGCGCCCATAAGGTATAGAGAGCCGGACACTGTGGCTCAGTAGGTGATGAAGCCCATAGAGACAGCATCTGCTGAAGATATCCAGGAAGCGGGATATTATAGATCATGTCTGGGGGATGTCTGAGGTACCGTAGAAGACTGATGGTTCAGTTTTGGCTGTCCTGAACATGGCGCGTCTGGATCATTTTTCGAGCTGAGACACTTGGCTGGGTTAAACGAACTGGAAGTTGGCCATAGAGCTTGCAAGATGTTTCTTCGGCCAGCAACAACCACTATCGTGGTCGAGCACTGCTTCAGACAGCGCACACACGGTCAGCAACGGTGGGTTGGTCGTGGTGCTGTGTGTGAAAGAGTTGGTGTCATCCTCCTTCGGTTGCCACAGAGGCAAGTGTGGCGTTGAGGTGGCGGGGCAAGCGGGGAACAAGATCGGGGCTGACAAAGCGGCAGGCGGCTCAAGCCGTGCAACGAGCCACTGAGCCGGGCCGGGAAGGTTGATGGTGGACTTGTGAAGGACTGATGCACTCTCACTTTTGGGATGCCATATCTCGCTGGAGTGGTCGGGCATTAGTAGTACTGACGCAGTGGCACAAGAAGCAGGACTGGCAGCCTCTCCGTCATTGTGAGAATGGAGTGCCCCGTCTTGCCCCGACTCATTGGTTTGGAGAAAGTAGACAGACACGCTTGAAATCAAACAATCAACGACGGTACCTTTTGAGCTGTCGCCATACTGATACAAATGAGGTGCTTGGCCTGCGTCTTGCTCTCTTGCCTTGCCCGCACCTGATCCTCGGTTCGTCAACATGACCGCGGTACGCGTACTTTTCCGAGTGATCCCATTCTGTCATGTTCTCGTGCGTTGACTGTAAGGCAGCTTGGTCAGAAATTGTTGTTCAAGACCGGATTATCAATCTCAACCTCTTGGCTCCGTTGCACTCCGAGGTATCGAGGTACCTCCGTCAGCCTTGTGTACTTCGCACTTAGCCTCATTAGCGTGCAGTAAACTCCACACGTGCCATCGCGGTTCAGGAAGGAACCTCAACTCAGCCTGGACGACGTCACCGCCGCATGGCAAGGATTGCCGGCCGAACGAGGCGCCGGGCTGAGAAGCGTGCCAGGCCGATAGCGCGCTCAGCGAAGCGCCGCTGCCTCTTCAGGCTGCCGTACCTGCCCTCAGACACCAAACTCATTTCTGTCACTGGATGCAAATCGGACGCAACAATTTCGACCCACCCTAACCAATTGCCCTCTCCTGCCTCTGTCAAGTTGCTTTGAAAAGAGTGCACTGCCGGCCCCTTTCTGCCCTTTCTTACGTCCAGATCGATAAGAAGCCAACCCTGCAATCTGCGGGCTGTCAGCGCCTTTATCCTAGCCTTCTGCTGCACTCCACAACTCTTTCCACGAGGCCGCTAGACTTTTAAACTTGCTACCTTGAACAAACGACAATACAACTCAACCAATATCCACTTCAATTGTCACAGAAGGGGGCAAGACGTCCCCGCGACATTCAACACAGCAATCATGGCGTGGTCAAAGTCGACACGCATTAGCATCATGCTGGGCATCGACATTGCCTTCTTCCTTGTTGAGCTAATATCCGGCTTTCTTGTCCACTCCCTCGCACTAATGGCTGATGCCTTCCACATGCTCAACGACATCATCTCCCTGCTCGTCGGACTCTGGGCTGTCAATCTCGCTCAGAAGGCTACTACTGACAAGTACTCGTACGGCTGGCTGCGCGCCGAAATTCTGGGCGCCTTCTTCAACGCCGTCTTCCTTATTGCCCTCTGCGTCTCGATCGTTCTCGAAGCCGTCACCCGCCTGTTCGACCCTCCGGAGATCTCGAACCCCAAGCTCATTCTCATTGTCGGCTCCCTCGGCCTTGCATCCAACCTTGTCGGCTTTTTGGTGCTCGGCGGCCACGGTCACTCGCACGGCCATGAGCATGGCGACGACGAGCATGGCCACGATCACACTCACGTTCACGAACACGACGGCCTCGCCCACGCCCACGATCACCTGAGTGAAGCAGAGGAAGGTAGAGTGGGCGCAGGCCAGGCAGATGAAGAGGCAGATATCGGCCCAACTCTGGAGCATCTTCCTGGAGTCACTGTTTCGCGGCCTCAACACAAGCACTCTGCCTCATCTGGCTCAAAGCGGGTATCGCTCGAGGAAGCTCCCCAGGCCAGCGAGAGAATGGGAGGCAAATCATCGCACCGCGGCCGATCTCGGCGCCGTGGAAGCACCAGTCGCGCCAATTACACAAGTATCGAAGACATGAGTATATATCCCTCCAGCTTCAGACAGGACATCATCAGAGCCTCTCAGTACCATCCTCAGGAGCTCAACTCCGACAGTGGTGATGATGCTGATAGCACGGCCGGCAATGCGCAGGCTACGGAGTCTACACCACTGATTGGACGGCCTGCCGGCGCAGGTGCTGGCCACGACTACACACATTCGGCGCCCAAACGTTCCAGAAGGGACTCGAGCCTTCACCATACGCACAACCACAACAAGCCTCGCAAGCCTGGTCAGTCCAGCCATGGCCATAACCACGCCGATATGGGCATGAACGCTATGGTACTGCATGTTTTGGGCGACGCACTCGGAAACGTCGGTGTGATTGTCACGGCTCTCATTATCTGGCTGACCGACCTGCCTGGAAAGTACTACACCGATCCAGCCGTCTCTCTGTTCATCACCATTATCATCCTCAAGTCTGCCCTGCCCCTCACCTTTGCAACCTCCAAAATTCTCCTCCAAGCAACTCCAGAGGGCATCGAGGTGCAAGACATTCGTGAGGATATTGAGGGTCTTCCCGGTGTCATCACCTGTCATCATGTTCACATCTGGCAACTCTCTGACACTAAGATTGTTGCGTCCATGCATATTCACGTCGCTTTTCCCATCTCTGAGGCAGGAGGCGAGAAGTACATGGTTCTTTCCAAGCGCGTGCGCCGCTGTCTCCACGCATACGGCATCCACTCGGCGACTATTCAGCCCGAGTTTTGTCTAGACGATACGCACGGTCACATTGAGGATGCCGAGCAGCAATTCAGCGTCGACGGCACTACAGAAATGCGTCGTTGCAAGTCTACAGGCGACGACGCATGCTTGTTGGAATGTGTTGATGACTGTGTCGGCCAAGGCTGCTGCTCCGTGAGTGCTACAGCTGTTGGTGACTCGGTTCGCAGCGATAGCAGTCAATCTGCTCACAGTCCCGCAGCGGCAGAACACGCACATCGACATTAGGAAGTTGTTGCTTTGCTGTTTATAGCGTTCCGATTTCCATTAATTACTGTGTAATACGACTGCACCCAAGAGAGAACGTTGCGTTCTCTTGTTCTTCTGTCTGTTTATTTACTCTGGGAATTTGCTGAAGTCTGCCTGGTTCTCATGGACATTGTGAGATAGTAAGGAGCACCAGTGGACTGTCATATACAATACATTTACACCGAACGGCAGCAGCAGCACAAGCAAAAACCAAATAAGAATCTTTAATAACCAAGTTCACCCTTGAATTGATGCTTTCCTTGCTGTTGTGCTCTTTTGACTTGTGGCATTCACAAAATAGGATGGTAAGTGACAGGCATTTCTTGACGTTGGCCAACTCAATTATTTTGTTCGTATTACTCTGTGCGTTTGCTTACAATTGTTTTCCTCTCCCAGGTTGCACATAGCAAATTATGAAGCAGACTCGAGCGGACCGAGTACATTGGAAATTGTGGTACCAAGTATACCTCAAACTGAACTATTGCTAATAGTAGGGAAGCCAAAGAATGTATTATTTATTTGTCCTTCATACCACTTTCATTCTCGGGTGGCAAAGATGACACAGGGGGTAAAAGTGAAGAAGATGATGTAATAATTGCATAGGAAGCAAATATCTGGGTGCACATATGTGCACTTGCGAAAATTAGGCGATGAAGGAGGGATACCCCTGAACTTCCGAAGTTGATGAGCGTATCATACTTATTGATTCAAGACTCCGGTATGGCTCTTAAGCTCACTTTGGTATTACTAACTTCAGTAAATGTGACAGTGTGAAAGTCATTGATGTTGGACCAGACTGGGTTTTGGCGGAGAACCATTTAAAATATCAGCACTGATGGAATTGGTACTGTGAGGAACGTCGAGTGTTGATATTATCGGAACCCAAGACGAGGGCCAATTAGAACCGCATTTGAGCAAATACCTGGCTCGGTAAGTAGAATAACAAAGAAAGGCATAGAATGCTTCTTGTTGGCCATTGAAAGGCGTGTATACATACATACGTGGGCATCCTATAGGAACTAAGAGTACCAAAATCAAAAACGTATCATAACCAGTCTTATACATTGACGATGTCGAAGAGGAAAACCCTCATTCTCCATCCACCAGTCCAAGCCTGACAAGCCGAAAAATAGTTTTGTTGGCTCTGATCAAGCAAAGAAGAAAATGTGGCTTGCCCAGCTCGGCTCAAGCGCAGGTTATTGTCTGGCTAGGGGGAATTTTGTTCTGGGGGTAACCAACCACTCGTTTTCATAATAAAACCCTTCTCTTATCCATACAATTCGTACATTTACATAAGTCGTTATGTTCCACTATTCATTCCAGTTATGTGACCAAGTTTCAGGTCTTTATATTTGTCCATCAAAGGTTACCTTATATAGAGATATACAAGGCTTTCGAGTATCTTCAGAGCGCGTGGGCGTGGCTCATTGTTGTTTGTTCAGTGTTTTGAACGGATGGTGCATCTGTCAAGAGAAGACGAAAAGAGATTCTCTGAAGCTGATGACCGTGAAGAAAAAGATTTAGTTGTAGAACTGCTGTGTCTGTGAGGGGTGTGTGGCTTGCGCAGTTGTTTTGAGAATGCTCCAATCTATGAGCCTGTTCTACTTACATCACTTGTAGCAGTAGAACAGACTCACATCGAGTCACGCAGGAATATCGAGTTTTCCATTCTCTTTGCCGACCGTCTTGGACTTGCCCGTCTCAGGCGTCTGAACCCTGTCACCCTTCTTAGGCGAGGGCGTAGGAGGCGGGCCCATGACGTTGGCTTTGCGGCTCACAATATCGGCGATGGCGGCGGCGGCGGCGATTTCCTCGTCGTCAAGGTCGTCCTCGAATTCCTTTTGGGGTGGGGGTGATCCAAGGCTCCAGTCAATCTCGCCTTCTGAGCCATATCTGTTGACGAGCCATTCGTTTGCCTTTTTGAAATGGCCGCAGTCGAAAAATCCTCTTGATGCGCTCAGCGGGCTGGGGTGGACAGACTTCAGCACGAGATGCCGCTCAGCATCGATTTTTTGCACACGCTTGCCAGCTGGCGAGCCCCAGGCCATAAAGACGACACCCCGGGCCCGGCGTGCGGCGACGAGGTCGATAACTTTTTGAGTGAAGCGCTCCCAGCCGCGGTTGGCGTGGCTGTTGGCCTGATGGGCACGCACAGTCAGGCATGTGTTGAGCAGGAGGACGCCGCGGTCGGCCCAGGGGGTGAGAAGGCCGCTACGGTTGGGCGGCGGGACAAAAGATGGGTAGTCATTCTTGAGGCACGTGTACATGTTGCGGAGAGATGGTGGAGCGGGAGTCGGCGGTCGGACTGAGAAGGCTAATCCATGGGCTTGGTTGACGTTATGATATGGGTCTTGGCCAACAATGACGACCTTGACACTGTGGAAGGGCGTGTGACGGGACCTAGTGCAGTTGTTAGCAGAGCTATTGACCTGGACGAGCTTGTTGGCATCCTCGCAACAAGTAGCGAAGATTAAAAAATGAAGAAAAAAAAAAGGACGAAGCAGGAGGTCTTACCATGAATAGATGTCTTCTTGAGGTGGAAAGATTTTCTGGCCCGTGCTTATCTCCCGGTCTAGGAATCTCTTGAGATTCAGAAATTCGTTGCTCGTGATTTCAGCCTTCAATTGAGCCAGCCAGCTCTCGTCCAGGGTGTCAATTTCAAGTTGCAGGAGCTTTCTTTGCTCATCCGTCAAGGAAGCCACCCATTTGGCCTTGTCAAACTTGGCAGCAGTCGCTGGGATTTCAGTGCTGCCAATGGCAGACGCCGTGGATGTAGATGTAGACGGAGGCTTTGGAGCGCTGAAGAAGGACGTGATGCTCGCATTCTGCTTGGGCTTCTTGGGGTCAGAGCCCGAGATTTGGGCAGTGGCCTTGCGCTTGATGGACGACATGGTTGATGCTGAGAAGAGGCGGATAGAGTGCGAGTGGCTCGAGGTCGAGGCCGTTGCTAGCGTAGGCACGAGAAATCGGGTGGTGGGTTTGGCAGGTGAAAAGAGAGACGAGTGGCCAATTCGGCGGAAGCTGGCAGACCAAGACGGACTGAAGAGAAGGAGTGCAAAAGGACAGGACGGAGAACGGAACGGGGTATCGCGAAGAGGACTGCAAAGAAGCGCAATTTTGACGACACGACTCGCAACTGCAGAAGCCGGAAAAGGAAAGGACGTCAGTCAGGCCACGGCAACAGCAACGGCAAACAAACGGGGCTGGGTCGGACGAGTCTTGAGCTTTGTTTGGGCTGGGCCGCAAAGAGGAGGGCAGGAGTGGATTCGTACGGGCTGGAAGAGCAAAAAAGAAAAAAAATTAAAGGACCAAGAAAAAGCAACCCAGACAGTCTGCTTTGCACGGTATGTGAGATGGTTTAGGAGGAAGGCTGGAAATGACGAAGGAGAACAGAACAGGACAAAATAGCTCCAGCTTCAGGGCTGCTCCTTCAGCTCAGTATTAGTAGGAAGTAGGAGCAGAAAAGTACGTAGGAGACAAGACCAGACGAGACGAAAGGAGACGAGCGCGAGGATTCGTTGCCCAGTCGCCAGGCCTGTGCCGTCATTGGTTTTTGCTTAGCCTTATAGCACTGGTTGAGTGGCCTCCAGCGCGGGCGTGCAGGGCGTTGGACGTGCAGGGCGAGCTACTGACGCACGCGCAGCTAGCAGGGGCCAGGCTTTCAGGATTGCCAGGCGTTTGAGCGGGCTGCTGGGTGGGCTGCCGGGCTGCACAGGCCCTGACGGGGCGCTGGAGACGCCAGAGGGCTGGCAGAAAAAACGCGTCGAGGGAGGACGGCGCGCTGCTAGAGTGTCCGCTGCTGGACGCGTTTAATGGGCTTGGCTCCCACCACCACCCGCTGGAGCTGCCGCTACCCCAGGCTGCCCAGGTGACTAGTGCCAGCGCCCTGCATGTACTTAGTGGGCGGAGCCACGCAGCATCTTGCTTGGCGATTCTACACTTCCCAAAGTTGCCTCATCAAACTGCCCTGACCTCGACCGCTGGCACGGGGACTGTCTCGAACACTTTCAATGCAAAAGTGTCTCTCTCTGCTCCATTATTCTGCCAGCTTGTTCAGCTTCCCCAGCCTTGCCAGCTTGAGTTCTGCGTGTCAGTACGAACCCTTGCTCCCCGGCTAAATCTCGAAACCAGTTTCGTCAAGTACCAGCACATCTTACTGATTCCACTAAAGTGCAGTGCCTCTCGGCAAGCCGCAGTCTGGCATATTAAACGCGCTGCCTGCTTCTGCTCCCGTCTCTCGACGCGTTTGTCTGCCACTTTTGATTTTGATTGTGCGGGCAACGCCGACTGGGCCGAGGGTCATGGTGCGCTTGCGCGACCCAGAGACATCTCCCGCATAGACTCGGGTCTTGAGCTTGCTGCTGCTGCTGCTGTCGAAGGCAACGACGACGAATCAGACCAAGCACCCGAAGCAGACGCGCAACCGCCATCGCCATGGTCTCGGCAGCGGACGACCAGCCTTCGAGTCTCCTTGAATCCCTGCCAGCACGACCGCCCACGCCGCCACGAGAGCTGCGAAGCCATGAATGCGATCCTGTTTCCAAAGACATAACTGCTGCTTCACAGTTGGCCAGCCACCTACAACGAATGCAGACGCCTCCAGGCGTGCTGTCTCCTGCCACGTCTTCGGGAACATCGACGACACGGAGAAAACGAGTCGGTTTCTCCGCCCGCGCCCAATACCAAGAGCCTCCTCTGTATCCGTCCAACACCTCTACATCGCATGCGCAGAGCCCTCTTGCGCCATCCTACAGCGCCTCGAAGCCAGTCAAGGGCATATTGAAGCAGACAGCTGTGCCAAACAGGCTGGGTCCTGCAGACGGGCTATGGTTGGACATCGACAAACCAGGGCAGGTCAATGTCGCAGCCATGCTCGAATCCACTCTCCAACAGCTGGCGGGGGCCGACAGAGACTCAAAGGTCGATGCCTACACCATGCTGTTTCGCGGCTTGAAAGCCTCAAGCAACCTTCCCGACCGCATCGCTCTCCAGGAAAAAATGGGGCTCTTCACACAATTCATACAGCGGGACCTGTCCGAGCGACCACTCGACGGTACCCTGGACATTGTTCTCTCAATATCGGCCTTGAAGCTACTGCATACTTTTCTTGGTTTCCCGGGCATTGCTTCAAGCATACCGCGTGACTTTGGTGTCTTTCTTATCAGCCATTGTGCGTTGTCTTTTGAAGGTTCACAAGTGCCAAAAGAAGTTGTGAGGCACCTCATGCAAGCATTGTATTTGCAAAAGTTCCCTTCCGATGTCATGACTTGTGATCGAGTTGGCCGTCTTCTAAAATCGTTGCACGGAATAGAGAACCGCATCTCGGGAAAGAGCATTGTCCAAGGCAGGATTCGACTCTATGACAGACTGGTCCGACAGTACCCGCAGCACATGATTGTACATGTGGATTGGTTACAAGATTTGTTCCAAGACATATGCAGCAGCATCAAAGAGGTACGCACAGCAGCCACGAAATTCGGCCTACACGCTGCTTTTGCCTTCAGCAAGGAACGAAAAATGGCAGTTCGCGTTTTGGACCTGCTACACCGCAGCGACGACGAAGACAAGGAGTTCATTGAGCTCATCATTGAACGCCTTAGTACCATGCTTCGGAGCAAAGAGGATTCGCCGTCAGTTCCCCAGGTCTGGAGCATTATACATCTGTTTGTTCCAAATCCGAGGAAGCAAATCTGGTCCAAGCCTTGGTCCGACATGGTCGGCCGGTCTTTCAACAATTCGAGTGCGCAGACGAAAAAAGAGGCAAATCTTGCTTGGGGACGGCTCATATACCGGACGTTTCTCGACAAATCTTTGACACAAACAGAGTCGATGCGCATGCTCAGAGACACCATGTTCCAGCAACTCATGCGCAAAGGCCTTCAGCGCTCAAGCTTAGACTCTATCCTAAACACTATCCGAACATTTCTTTATTACACCTTCAAGCCCGACTCAAGCCACAAGAACTTGGACAATTCTTGGGACATTGCATTGTCCCCATTGCTGCTTCAGCTTATGAAAATCGACCATGGCAACACAAACGCCACGAATGCCGCTGCTATTCTGGCCGGATTAATAGACTGCCAAACGAGGAGAGTTTGGAAAGAAAATCGCATTTGCGACATAGCTGTCGTCAACAGCAATGAACTGCCAGCCCTTGATCCGAAGTGGATTAGATCGAATTCTCAACGTGTCTTCCAACTAGTCAACAGAGTCCTGGCCAACAGTTTTGCTGAATTGTCGGTGGCTGACAGTCCATTCCAGCAGCTGTGGCATGCGCTTGTGGCATCTGTGGCATCTGCCTCTGCAAAGGACGTCAAATTACACGACGATACTGCTAAATTTGTTGCTGATGCCCTTACCTTCCTAGCATCTAAGTGGACGCAAGGTCTTGGAGACGGAGAGACATGCTCCTCATCGCTATTCCTTGACAGCGCTCGAGATTATCTATTGACTCTTATCCGGGGCGTCGGCCTCCTTCCAAACCCCTTCATCGACAAGTACTTTGTACGAACTAGAGACAACCAGTTTATACCTCAACTCGCATCAACGCATCGAGCGTCAAAGAGCCAGGGCACTAAACGTCTGCCTCTGCATCATCTCTTCCAACTCCTCTACCACTTGCCACCTGGCATCCCCGATAACAATGCGACTGCACAATTTTTTCACGCTGTGCTCGCTCCCTTTTTTGAGGACAAAAGTATAAAGGCACAAGTTGATCTCGCTCAAGAGCTGTTGTGTCTCCTCCCAGTGGATGCATATTGTCCATATGGTATATGGACACTGTGTTCTTCAAAGGCCTTGACACTTCTTGAAGCTGATCGGACCGACCAGTTTAAAGCAATGCCCAAGGCTGAAGACATCAGCTGGCCGCAGTACCGTGATACTGTCAAGCTGCTGGAGCGTGGCCTCAGATCATCTCCAGATCTACCTTGGCTGTACTGGTGTCAACTGTTTCACGAGCTCACAACTTGTGTTGGCAGCAAGATGGGAGAGGCTGGCGTGTCTATAGCCATAGTCGAACAGCTGGCTACCGTTGTTAATGACATGCTTGATGGCTCGTTAGGTTCGACTCAGCTGCGACCCTTTGATGCTACAATTGAGCTTGTGTCCATCTCCAACCACCCTCGGGACAAAGAAGCTGTTGATGCTGCTAGGCAGCATTTGTGGGGAACGTTCAGTACTAGCACTCCGCTAACGACCTTCGATCCCTTTGACAACATGTACAAGCTTGTGTCTAGCGCATTGGAAAAGGCATACATGAATAAGGAGGTTTGCAGTGACGCATGCATTGCTCTTATGAATACAGTCGAGCAGTTCTTCGACCGTGCTCACCGCGATCTCGCCTTCTGTGCCCTGACCTCGGTTCAATATGGTTTCATCTGTTGGCTCAAGGATGAAAATGGCTCGCTTACCAGACCAGCCTCTTCTGATGTTTACAAAGCCGTGAGTCATCCATCAGCTCGAATTCCCACGAAAATCTGCTAACTTGCTTCAGTTCCGCTCTCTATGGTTAAACATGTGCAGCATCCTTGCCGCGACTCCTACAGAGAAATTCCGTCTCAATGCGGTCGAACCCGTGTTATGTGCTGCCTTTGGTAGCAGGCATGACGAGATCATTCAAACCACGACACGAGCGTGGAACGAGGTTTTTGAGAAAAGTCGTGGTATTGAATATCCTGATGCACTAAAGACCGTGCTCGTTTCCCTAGGCAATTCATTCGATATCACAAGACCCGGACTGGGGCCTTTTGAGGGTGAACGAAAGGGCCACTCAGGAACTCTGGCTCACGCATCGGACGATATCATTTCTACCCCCATCGACGCCCCAGGCATGCTGCAAGACTTGCCTGATGTACCCCTTTCTACAAGCAAATCAGACAAGAGTGACAAAATGAAGAGGCCTAAAGACAAGCAAAAAGCTGCACCCTTGACCAGAAGCACAATCAGAACACGGAGTCAAAAGGACTACCAAGAAGCTTCTAACATGCGCTCTAATACCGCGCCCCTCGCATCTTCCCAGGTAATCAGCCAAGACCAGCAACATGGATCTGTTGAACCATACCGGGCAGAGACACCAGAACAGGATCCTGACTTTGACAACTGCATTGCGTCGACCCCCACACCTCGACGTGGGCAGTCTATGCCAATGCCCCTGCATGATCAAGAAATGGCCGACCCACCATCATCACCACCTGAATCCAGCAGCTACCATCTGCTTGCAGAGCTCAAGGCTCGAGCAAGGGACATTCGATCTTTTAGTGACTGGCAGCTTTCCTCATCTCCCATTTCTGGTTCACCAATTGCAGCTGCTGTGAACAATCAGAGCTTGCAGCCTATGAGTCTGAATGAAACCGATGAGGGAGAACTGTATTTTGATGCAGAGGCCACTATGGAGTCAGACACTAGCAGTACCCATGCCAGACAAGAAGCTGTCTTGTCTTCGCAGCCCAAGACTGTGTCTGTTGCAGTACAAGGGGCAACTAGCGTTCAATCTACCAAGTCAAACATGCTATTAATTGACACTAAGCAGTCTCCCATTCCTGGACCACAGATATTATCTGAACGCCACTTGCGATCCCGTACAATACAGTCGACCCCTATACACAACCGAAAAGGCGCTATACGCACTTCTCAAAGCCCCTCTAAGGCTTCGCCATCTCGAAAAACAGTACGAAAACGATTAGTGGGTTCGAGAGTGCGAAAATCGTTACGTCAAGCAACGACTACATTGTCATCCAGCGTTTGCGCCGCACCTGAAGAACTTGTCAAGAAAACTGTTACTGGACGGGTCGAGATTCCCCTCCAAAGCTCGCAGCTTAGCTCACCAAGGAAAATGGAGTATACGTCTTTCACTGATATTCTTCCCGAGTCACCTCAGCAAGTTCTCGTGCAAGAAGAATCTCAAGACTCAGCCCACAACTCGGACAGCATCGAGGTTTTGGATACGACGACTGAAAAGTCGAAATGTGGTCGTCCGAGGAAAGATGGAACATTGCTTTCTACCTCGCAAATGTCTGAGGCCATGGCAGACTCAGACCGATCACAGATTTCTGAGGTACAAGAAACCTCAACCGCGCAACCCAAGAAACCCGCCGTTATAGACGGTCTCGTGACCTGCGAGCTACAAGAGATATTTGAAAACGTCTCCCCGGGCAATGGACAATGGCTCAGAAAGCGCAAGTTGTCTGTATCCTCGGTCCATAGCGTCGGCGACGGGAAAAGGGCGCGACACGATGAAGAGCCTTCTACATTGGACGAGCAGTCAATCACCGGCCGACCAAATGCTGGTGTTGAAGAAGGTAAGCCACTTCTGAACCATATGAATGGAATCCCATGAAATGACACGTGCTAACACAATTTTCCCAGACTGTTCTTTCGAGTTTCAACCGACTTTGGATCTGCGCCTAGATGAAGCCGCCCCACAGCTGAATAAGACTACCGCTTCTGTCGAAATTCAGCCTTCTGGGTCTACTCCATCTGCGGTCGACGAGTCTGTGGCTGCGCCTGGGGTACTTTTTACTGCCGAATCCGAGTCAGTCAATGATCAAGCTGATGGCAATCAACTGGATGACATTATGCAAGACTACGCAGATGAAGATGGAGAAGACGACGACGACGACGAAGCAGTGCACTCGCAGCTCGCTAGAGAAGAACAACAGGCCTCATCCGGATCGCATTCACAATCTCAGCCTGAATCTAACTCTGTGGTCCCATCAAAGCGGCAGCCGGAGTCTGCTGTGGACCCTATGAAGCATGTGAGCGGCGAGGCATCTCAACCAGAAATTATTGCACCTGCACTTGCATCTGCATCTGCATCTGCATCTGCATCTGATACGGCTACAACAGCACCTGCTGCAGTACAGCCCCGCCAACCATCATCGTCGGCATCTTCAGCTGTCGGTGGTACGTTTGCCAGCCTGATGGATATGTTTCGCAAGGGACTGGCAGCGCTTCGTTCCGTAGATCTCTCACGAGACCAGGTCTATCAGGCGGAGGATATCATGTTTGAGATGCGAAAGGAACTTGTTGAGGCTGAGCGACGGGGCAGAGACTGAGTCTTGATTGCCTGGTAGCAGGACTTATCATTGGCTTTGTAGCATTGTTCGGTTGAAGTAAGGCGGGTGCCAACTAAAGTTGTGTAGCATGGCACAGCATGGTATCATGAGAAACGTTGTGCTTACTGTAGATACCACGGGAAAATGGCGATGCGGACTCGAACACTCCCTACATAGGTGATTCAATGCCAGTGGGTGAGACAAGGCTTTGTCTAGCTAATGCTATTATGGAGCATAGTAACTCAGTTGTGCCTGAAGTGGTGTACTTATGGCTTGATTAACATATGTGAATTTTGTATTCTGCTGCTTGGAGAGATATGTGTGGCTTGTTGAAGATGAAATCATCTAGAATGTGATACTGAATTCGAAAAAAATAACTCGCTGGGACTGTGGATGTCAACTCGGGCAAAGAGGCTTTGCAAGTGGTGAGACAGTAGTCTTTCCACCTCTTTGATGTTTGAACAAGACAGAGTACAGTATCTGGGCGTATGGATTTTATCCACGAGCACATACATCATGATGCCCGCAGTTGCTCAGAAGAGAGCTACATGAAAGTCGCTATCCTACTCAGGTAGCAGGCAATCTTGGCTCTTTAGTAACAAGTTCGAAAATGAAGATAAGCGGCTGATTTGCGGAGCACTGGGTTAGGGTTCAAGCAGACTTTCCTAGTGTGCTGGCGCTCCGTCGCCAGAATTTCCAGGCCTTTCCAAGCGATGATTTATGGTGGCTTTGCCGAGGCCATATCCAAAGATGCGAGCGGGAACTGGATTGTGCGACTAGCCGAGGATCACCCCAACGCGTTATCTGTTCTTCTCAAAATCCTACAGTGAGTTTCTCCTACGATCCACGTAGTCCACTGGGCGACGAGCAACTGCTCTGGATCAGATGGATTTTCGGCTACAATGCTCTCTTCAGCTGTGTCATCTTTTACTTGATTAACAACTGTACGCCCATCATGGATACAGAATGCGACGAGAGACGTCTGCATTGCCCCTCTGGTATTTATATTGACGAGGATAAGTATATTGGCACGTTACAAATTCTTTGTGAGAAGTCCCACCATCACGTATATTGAACACGGGCTGCAGAGAAGCCAGTTTTGGATAAGCACGTGTTCTGACTACACATTCTCACTGCAGATCGAATTCGTGTTGAGAAAGAATTCGCATTATAGCACTTATAAACTCGACTACGGATATGTTCATTGAGCAGCTGATGTATGCTAGCACGGAATCTGAGCCGACCAGGATCTGTAAGTATAAGGCAGAAGCAGGCGGTAAGCACCGATCATTGGAGACTCAGTTTGATATTGAATGAGAAGTGCAAGGATAATAGATGTTCAGTCTTGGGGTGGCGTTGAAACAACTCATCCGTCCGAGCCTTTGTCCTCATATCGAGGCAGAGGACTTGCCCGACAGCACCCGTTGCGTTCACCATGCTTACTCTGAAGCTTGCACTCACATAATGCTTGCAAGGGATCATGTATTGGACGATAACAAACAGAGACAACACCATGGTTACGATCCAGGACCTTGTCTGCGAGAATCCCTTCGGAGGCTACAGTTCAACTTCACACTGACTGTGTTTCCGACCAGCCATTTATCTCTACAAGCATCCAGATCTGGCATCTTTCTGGACGGATAGGAGATAGGCTTGTTGGAACGGATGTTATATGTGCATCTTGGCATCACGATATGTTGCGAATTTCAACTCTGGATACAGTGCCTAGCACAGGGTGGCCCTTGGATAGAGAAAACCTCACAGTTAGAGCAAGCGCGCAAAAAGCCCATGACTACTGTTTATAGCACAATAACTCGATGAATGCTGTAGTTGTCACCTTCAGATTAAGTATGAGAGGTAAATGAATGTATATATATGTGAGAGTTGCCGCTGACTGTTCAAGTAAGAACTTGCAATTTGCGTGATAATGCCCAAGTACCAAGGTGCTCTGTACGCGGTCAGCCTCGGCCGTTGTCAGGCGGCGTTGACTAGGAATTCGCGTGTTTCACCAGACGCGGCTCGCGGCTGTTTTTAATGGATTACAAGGGTCTTCCTTGAGCGTGCTGGTAGCAAAGGGCAACGTGGGGTCCTGAAGGCAAAGGCCAGGGTGTGCTACCCCGCCATGACATCCTACGGCGCACAAGAGGCAACAAGCTGACAGGGGAGAGATGCTGAGCTGACAGGGGACCAGCTGTTTTGACACACTGCCAAAACAAGTGAGCTCTCCACTTACCACTGCCTCCATTCCCAACCTCTCTTTCGCATCCCTCCTCCAATTTCCCTTGTCACTTACTCAGATCGTTTCGTTCCTGCACTTGGCGCCACATCTTTCTCCTTTGACCCCGCAAAGCACTCTCTGACCTGAACAGCCGCCGTGCACTCAAAACAAAGCAAGAAATAAAGCAAAAGCAGCAACCATGGTTGATCGCCCCAACAAGCCGTCCGCCCTGGCAGCCACTCCCCAGCAGCCCATTGCTCAGGCTTCGGTCAATATTGATAGTGCTGCTGGCCGCGTTACCGCCACTTTGCCTACTGGCGAAAGCGTTGACGTCCTGCTCCACGGTGCCACTGTCATTAGCTGGAAGGACGCCAGTGGCGATGAGAAGCTCTGGCTGAGTGAGAAGGCCATACTGGACGGAAGCAAGGCCGTTCGTGGCGGCATCCCGCTTGTCTTCCCTGTAAGATTGATAGCCTCCTTCACAAACCACCATCCTTGACGCAACACGATTCTGATATGCCTCATTATTGAATGTAATCTCAAAGATGCTAATGCGTTGATGTATGAATGTGGATTTGTGGCTGATGAAATGTGATGCTAGGTCTTCGGTACTGCCCCCGACCATGCAGCTACTTCCAAGCTGCCTCAACATGGCTTTGCACGCATCTCAAAGTGGGAGTTTCTGGGCAAGTCGACCAGTGAATCCAAACAGTCAGGCAGCAGTGCTGAGGATACCAATGTCAAGCTCGACTTTGGTCTGAGCTCGTCGTCACTCGACGAGAAGACCCGAGCTCTGTGGCCCTACGACTTTGATCTTATCTATAGTGTCACTCTCGAGCGCACTAATCTGGTCACTTCCATTGTCATCACCAACAAGTCTGCCGAAGCCTTTGAATTTGAGGTTCTGCTGCATACCTACCTCAGAGTCAAGGTACGTCAATATGCCTCACAATAATTACACTGAATCTCAAGTCATGGTATACTGACAAACCTCACAAAAACAGGATATCAACAATGTCGCTGTTGAGGGCCTGGAAGACTCGAAATACATCGACAAGGTCGATGGTGCTTCGACCAAGACTCAGTCTTCATCCATCACCATCACTGGTGAGACTGACCGCGTTTACACTCCTGCTAAGGGCCCTAGTGAGCCGGTTGTTGTCACTGAAGGCGGCAAGAAGGCCCTCTCGGTTGTTCGGGACAACTTCACTGACCTGGTCGTCTGGAACCCTTGGACGGAGAAGGCCGCCAGCATGGCCGACTTTGCCCCCAAGGACGGATTTAAGACCATGATCTGCGTCGAGGCCGGCAGTGTCAAGGCTTTCCAGACCCTGGAGCCCGGCGATGCCTTCGAGGGCGCGCAGACCCTGTATACTCTGTGAAGACTAAAGGAGGCGAGGGAAACATGGGGGTGCAGCCGTGAGAGACTTTAATATTTGCTACTTAAACGAGCAAGCGATTTGATCCGCTAGGAGCCATTGCACAGCAATATGGACTTTTGATCAAGACATGCAATTCAAACGCAAAGCCAAGGACCAAAATGCCGCAATCTTTGAGAATTGAAACTTTGAGTACCATGAAGTGAAAAGTAGCGTATTCGCATCTCTGTTTGTATTTTCCCCATCACCTTTTTTTTTTTCTCCCTGGCTAAAAGTAATTCCATCCACAGACCAAACGCCGTGCCTTGTTATCCGCAATGCATGTACATTCCGTCATTTTCCCGTGAGCTGCGCTTCAACATTGTATATGTGAGTAGCTCATTGCACCGCCTCGTTGCGGTAGTGGTGTGTAATCTCGAACGCCAACTCCAGCGCCTGCTTCTCGTTTAGACGCGGGTCACACAAACTCGTGTAACGAACCGCCAAGTCTTCCTCACCTAGCTCCTCACTACCACCCAGACACTCCGTGACCGCATCGCCGGTCAATTCCAAGTGCACACCACCTAGATAACTGCCCTGCTCCTTGTGGATTCGCAGTGTCTCCTGTAGCTCCGCAAAGATATCGCCGAACCGCCTCGTCTTGACGCCCGATGCCGTCGACCGCGTGTTGCCGTGCATGGGGTCGCACTGCCAGACCACGGTGCCGGCGTACTCGCTGTCCTCGACAGCGCGAATATGCGCAGATAGTAAATCTTGGACCTTGGCAGCGCCATAGCGCGTAATGAGGGTAATTTTACCGACTTCGCGTGACGGGTTCAAAGTGCGTAGCAGCTCGAGCAGATCTGTTGTCGGCGTGGAGGGGCCGACTTTGACGCCAATGGGGTTGGCGATGCCGCGAAAGAACTCAACGTGGGCGCCACCGATTTGGCGTGTGCGGTCGCCAATCCAAAGGAAGTGAGCTGAAGTGTCGAAGTATTGGGTCTGTTCAGCTTCGGGCTGCTGCTGCTTACTGCTATCGCTGCGAGGCTTGGTGGACATTTTGTGGTTTACGCCGCCGTTGATGGCTGTCGAGGAGAATGCACGAGTCAACGGCTGCTCATATTCGAGGACGAGGCCCTCATGGCTGGTGAACAAGTCGACTGTCGAGACGGACGCGCTGTTGCTACCCAAAGCACCGATAGTATTCATGAAGCGCATGCTCGTCTCAAGCGCAGTCACAATCTCGCTGTACTTTGTCTTGAGTTTCGGGTCCTGAACATGGCCGAGATCCCAGTCCATGGGCCGGTTCAGATCCGCAATGCCACTCGACGACGCGGCGCGGCTGTAGTTCAGCGTGGCAGCCGAGTAGTGGTACGCCTTGACGAGCCTGCCCGGGTCAAGCTCGCGATGGTCTACATCGTACGAATTGAGAATGTCGCCACGGAAGCTGGGCACTACGCGGCCGTCGGCGAGCGTCTCGGTGTCGCTCGAGCGCGGCTTGGCGTACTGGCCCGCCATGCGGCCGATGCGCACGACGCGCTTGTCGCAGCCGAGGATGAGCACGAGGGACATTTGCAGCAGCAGCTTGATCTTGCTCTCAATAGCGCTTTGGTTGCAGTACTCGAAGAGCTCGGCGCAGTCGCCGCCCTGCAGCAGGAAGGCATCGCCGCGGGCGACCGAGGCGAGCTCCGCTTTGAGCTTGAGTATCTCGGTTGGGGTCACAAGCGGGGGCAGGTTGCTGAGTTCTGCGGCCGCGCGGGCCACGGCTGCTGGGTCCAGGTTCGGTACCTGCTTGATGGGCTTGGAGCGCCATGAGTCTGGCGTCCATGCTGGTGTTGATGGTGGTTGCGCCGCGTGGTTGTTGGTGGAGGCCATAGTGAAGTGCGAAAGAAGGGTGGACGTTATTCGGGTGTAAGTGCAAGGGTGGGTCCTCGCTTGTTACGAGTCGAGGAGAAGGAGGAGGTTATTTTGTAAATGCCTGTGGCGTGAGTCATTTGGTGTTCGTACTCTGTGGGCAAAACGGATGAGGGGGGGGTTGAGCCGAGCCAACAATATTGCTAGGAGGAACGTACTATTATATTCGAGCTCAGCAGCATTTATGCCAATTGGCACGTGTTGGAAGATGATGAGTTGGAAGAGAATGAGTCAAAGACAGCCTCGCAGGCCACGTTGACTGGCAAAAATGCAAGGCTATTTGGTCTCGCAAATGAGCACCATCCAAAAAAAAAAAAAAAAAAAAAAAAAAAAAAAAAAAAAAAAAAAAAAAAAAAAAAAAAAAAAAAAAAAAAAAAAAAATGCCCTCTCTAATTGTGATACGTATTGGTGCTGCAACCCTTAGGCCAGGGTTGTGGTGGTGTTAAGGCACCTGGGTACTTGGAACGTCCATTGTGCTAGATATCTAGGTACCTGCCACAACCACTTTATCAACCCTTATCGCAACCCTGGCGGCCAGCATAGAATTCCAGCAGTCCCACGGCAGCCCCTCCTCTGGCTTGAGCCCATCCAGCCCACGACACACCCGCTCCCCCACATCCGACCACATCACCCCGGACCGACAAAACATGGCCGAAGACAAGCAACCCCCAGGCGTCGTCGAGGGCGCCACTACCGGCGATGTCGAAGACGAATTGCAAGACGACAAGGCCAAGTCGGCTGAAGACCGCAAGGCTGCCGCCGCGCTATCCAAGCTCGATGCGCGCGATGACGACAACGCTGGCTCCTCGACCGTCGACTCAAAGGGTCTGAGCGAGGCTATGAACAAGCTGTCCGTCTCCAAGGCCGAGGACAAGAAGGATCTCAAGAAGGTGAAGGTGGATGCTGCCGATGTTGCGCTGCTGGTGAGTTTGACAGAACGGCCCGAAAAACAAACTGTTGCCAAGAGGCAAGTTGACACTGCGGAATCTAACAACAAGTTGCTATTTGCGCAGGTTGAGGAGCTCGAGTTGAACAAGATCAAGGCCACCGATTTGCTGAAGCAGCACGATGGCGATGCTGTCAAGGCCATGCGGGCCTATGTTTCTGTACCTGTCAACTAAAAATACTCGAAGAGCATTGTGAGACTGGTCATATAGTAGAAGAACTTTATCAATATCTGGACTGGCGGCATCACAGGAGTTCTGGGCAAAAGCGGCTTGACGAAGTTTAGATTCAACCAGAAGCACCGCGTGTGTACGATCCGGATTGTATTCTAACGATACCCAAAGTATGTTGGTTCTCGCTAATAAACGGCGTTTCCGCAACAGAACAGCAGATACCCTCATCGTTCTCCCATTATCCAAGTGATGTTGACACACTTTGGCTCCCAAAGATCCGAGTCATCCTCTGTCCAAGCTGGTCCTCGGGGTGACATCTCGGGACCAGGGCCAGGGCCAGTGCCACCACCATCGCCAGGCCGTCTCCCGCTTCCACGACCGCCACGAGTCCCGTTCCCCGGTCTTCGACCTCCAGGACCTCTGCCAGGGCCTCCTCCCATACTTTCATGATGTATCATGGGCCACATCGGGATATAACAGCGCTCATTCCATGCGCACTGCTCCTGACAACCATAGTATTCGCTTTCCCAACCAAGCCAAGCAGTAAGTTCTGCAATATTGTCTTGCCAGATGGCGGCTCTGGACGCCAATCTGGTTCCAGCTTCATGCTCGTCTTGGAGCATGTTGAGCCACTCCAACTCAATGCCAAAGCCCATCGTGATAAGTACCGCACAGATGGCGCCATAGACCTCCTCCACCGCCCAACGTGCATCCTGCTCCTCAGGCGATAGAGAATTTTGCAGTGAATCTGGCATCAGGAGCCTTGTATATCGATACTGGCAGCGAGCATACGTCTGCTTGTATAGCATCGAGTCCGTCTGCCACGTCTCATGCGTGATTTCTTGCGGATATTGCATGTATGCCACCAAGAAAATATGACTCTGTGCTCTCAGGTCGTACAGCCAGTGGTAAATCGCCGTCGTACTACTGGTATTCCGTGGAAATAATTCCAGAGCGGAGTTGAGCATCGTAAGCTGGTTCGTGACGTGCTGCACTATCTCTGAGGTCATCAGCGTCCAGTCTGCCCCGGAACAGCTGCTCTCGTCTGGGAGAATGCTGCGCAATGCGCGTTCTGAGTTTATTTTCATCAGTCGCGCTTCTTTTGGTGTAACGTTCTCCAAGTGGTGTAACCTTCTTCGTCGGGCCAGCTCCTTGATGGCCTTGGCCCTACTGCCGTGCTCATCAGGGCCTGTCCACCGGCCTTCGCTGGTCAGATTCAGCCTGTCCTGCTCCAACAAGGCTCTGTTGCCAGTCTGATTGACAAATTGGGGCGAGTAGTAGCTGAGAATGCCGCAGTTGAGCACTTTAGCCTTGGTCTCACCCAGTCCTGGACCGTTGCGATTCGATCCGTAGTGCCATGTCGCGCTGTCGAACCAGCCCCATCCTTGGATTCGCAGGAATGGCTCGCGGCCTGCACCCCAGCGCATATTGGGCGGGGGCGAGCCGTGAGTTGGCTGGGCGTTGTGGTCTGTCTTCGTTGGCTGTGGTGGAAGGGGATAGTAGGATGTTGTTGTCTCATCGCCCTCGTCAGCAGCGGCGGAGGTCTCTGCAGTGGTGCTGGCGGATAATCCTCTTTTTTGTAACTCCGGCTGCTTTATCAAGTCATCTTGGCTTGGCTCGCTGTCCTCATCTTCCGACATTTGTGCTCCAGCGCTTTCTGCATTCTTGACTCCACCTTTCTCTTCGGGCAACAGCGGCGCAGTAACGTTCAACCTCGACACAAGCCTCAAACTCCGACTAAGGAAATCACACCAAATCATCTCAAAACCGGCATTCATGCGCACCACACCCTCGAAACCCCATCCGGGTCCGCGCAGCCCAGCCTCTTCAAGCCAAGTGCATAGGCCATGCGCCCGAGCATACTCATCTCCCAAACCACCAAATCCGCCTCTTCTACCATCACCACGCGAGGCCGGCCCACTGATATTTCCCCACACCTGCAACATTTGCGTGTCCATTTGGCCCGATCCCATGAGCGTGGCACTCTCGCCGTCAAAGTACAACGCCTTGATGGGTTGTGTGGCCTGGTACGTCAACAGGAACGAGTCACGGCTGGATCCCATGATGCCGTAGGCCATTTCGAGATCAAGGGCAAGCCATTCCGGACTGGGTGGTTCAGGGTGCGCTTCGCCTGGCGAGGCGATCAGACCATGGTACAGGAGCGTGTAGGCTGGAATTTGCACAGCGGCGAGAGTATGGCCATTAGGAAAGACAGTGTTGCTCCATTGGTGCAGGAGATGTGATATCGAGGCAAAGAGATGGGGTGCTGAGGAGGCGAAGTCGAGTGTCCATGGCGGAGGAGATGTGGTTTTGAATGTGTTTTCGTTAGCTTGATGATTCGAAGAGTAAGACTGAGGGTCGACTAGAGGCTTTTGAGGAGGTGCTGGCTGAGAGCTGGCTGGCGTGGCGCAAGCGATCCAGACGCAGAGAACCCCAGCAGCGCCGCGCAAAGAGGACCACATTGTGTGTCCCATTGAAGTCTAGTCAGACACCGCAGTCAAGACATGATATTGAGGTTGTTTGCAAAATAATCAAAGAGTCACAAGGAAAGGCTTGAGCAATGATTGGAGCGTTGAGAAACAAAAACAAAGTGGCAAAGCGTCGTCCGCGTTTGTCGCAAGATAAGCCAGCCACAGCCAGGGTGCATGGCTGTGGTGGGCTCTTTGCTGCGGTCCACGCGTCCCTCCCCTGCGCCTTACCCCGGACCCGCTCCTGCCTTTCTACTATGTATATCGTAGACGAAAATTGATATGTTGACGTTATCATTGGCTGTTCCGGACATCTGAGAGAGATCTACGGATGTCGTTGAATTGGATAGAATGCTTAGTAAGTCAGGTAGGACCGTAGAACATTTTCTGTACACCAAGTAAGCCTCTCCCGTGCTTACTTGGCAAAATTTACCCCAAGGTCTACGTCCTCGCACCGTAGTGACTTCAACGTTCTATCCAGGACTTCCGGATTTCATTGATAAATCCAGACTCATTTGCTTATTCATTCAAAGCTGTCTGTACAATACTAATTTTGTACCATTCCCCCTTTTAACAACGAAAACAGTGTACACCCCAATAGAATATTGTCTGGGCTTAATAATACCCAACACATCGCTCGCAACGCTGAAATAAATCCTCAAGTGAGACGGAAGGCCGTACAAAATAGATGGAAGTCCAATAAACATGCCTCAAGTCGGCATGCTAGCCAAACAATCACTTCCTCTTCTTTTCCACGCCAGAACACGTAAATGACACAAACATCAATTGCTGCCGTGCTCTAACTCCATTCCTTCCAGCTCTTCGCCAGTGGACTGGACACTCTTGGTGCGAATGCCATGCTCTTGCGGCGGGCATCTTGCAACCTTCTCGCCACAGTCTCGTCTTTGCTGAGGCCTAGGATTCCGGCGCCCATATCATCGTACATATGCTGCGGTTTTGGTGGACACGATCGCTGAACTAGCTGTTCTCGAGAGAGTGTTCTATTGGAATCACAGGCCTCATGATCCTCGTCATCGACTGCAGAGGGTGTATCTGGCTGGATCTCCATCGCAAACCGCCGGATAGTATCTGGAGCTGGTGTCTTGGGCACCGGTGTCAATGGAGCCGTGCTGTACCAGGCTTCGTGACCAGCATCTTCAAAATCAAAGTCATCCATGCCATCCTCATTTGCCCATTCAGGATCCTCGGGTGTGTGCATCCAAAGACAGCTGTCACGGCGATTCGGCAGGGGTGTTGTAGGTGCAGTCCGGCATTCCCGCTTGGTGTTGCGTGTCTTCGAGTCTGGTGCCTTTGGCTCTGTCGTCTTTCTGCGGCGCGAGCTGCGGCGGCGAGGGACAACCAAGTCGTCAATGTAGTATGGTGTTTCTTCGAGCCACTTGTTTTCACGCTCGCAACTAAGAAAATTCGTCAGTGATTGGCTCGAAACTGACAGAGTGGGCGCCATTGATGACTTACTCTAGGACCCAGCCAACACCAACACAGTGCACAGCTCCAGCAGCCTTACGGACTTTTTCTAGTGTACGCTTTCCACCATCTTTGTATACTACGTGTGTAATGCCAATCTTGGATGATGCATCATCTTCGCGAGGCTCCCAGTCCCACTTGCTGACACACCGAGCGCCCATCTGAGTCAAAAGCTCGACAAAGAGAGCACTGGCATCAGCGCCATCCATGGTGTAGACATCAACAAAGACAGCTGCTTCTTGGAGCATCGTCGGATTGACATCACGACGAGGAGTTCGAGCCGGAGTCTCGGTCTGATCCCGGGGACTGGGCCTGGATGGTGTCTCCGGAGGAGGTACTGATCCAGAACGTTCAAGAAGAATTTCTCCCTCTATAGCCTCCTCGAAAGTGGTCTCATCCTCTTCCTTGTTCTTCGTTGGCGAGTAGGAAATGACTGTTGCGCTGCGTGAGAGGCTGAAAGTGGGGCGAGGGACGGGCAGTCGGGATGCGCTGTGTCTTTGCTGTTCGGGTGAAGGCCGAGCGATTGGTGTCGATTCTTCGAAGTCCTTGAGGGGTATCTTGGACACTGTATGGAACTCGCGTCGCAATGGGCGCTGAGGTGTGACAGGAAGGACCAGCGTGTCGCTGGTAGGGGGGATTATGTTCTCATCGCCATACTCTTGGCTAGTCTCGGATATCGTGTCGTCATTGGATTCAACACTTAGCATTGACTCTATGTGCTCAGGCGACATACCAGACATCTCGTTGGCTTCGGACATGAGGGCCAGGTCTTCGTCTGTCAATGTGATGTCTTCTAGCACCGGTTCCTTGATTTCGGGGACCTCGCTGAAGGTTTCTGTATCACTGGCAGCCTCTTGAATACTGTGCTCGTCTGGAAAGACCTGCGAATCTTCTTGTGTGTACTCGGACTTATGAGCATTCGCGGTTTCAGTCACTCGAGGGCTGCCAGCTCTCCACTGGTTGAGGCGCTGTGCCAGAGGTGTGAAGCCGACTTCAGAAGAGCGGCGGCTTGAGTTGCCGTTTCCCATTTCTTTGATCGGAGAAAAATTGCTGGGAGTCATGATTCTCGAAGAATCATCTTCCGACTCGGCATAAGAGACATCAACAGGAAGCAAATCCCATTGTCGAAGGCCAAAAACATCAACTGAGGCTCTCGGCGGCGAGTCCGACGGCGTAGTACTGGCACCTTCTTGCACGACGTCCTCGGCTTGGATGTCAGACTCGGCAACGGCTACGGACGTGACTGAGTCCTCGCAAATCTCCACATCACCATGAGGCGCTTCTGATTCCAGGACACCTCCTATCAACTCTTTCATCTCCAAATCCTCTGCAAGTTCGATGGTGTCGTCGTCTTGTGGCACAGGCTCATCTACAGGCGTGGGCGACTGGGAACGTGGGACGTCCAATTCACGCGAATCCACACTTGACGAACGGCCATTTATGGAATTTACAGGTGAAAATATCGCAGTAGCCCCATCGACCTGCACAGTTCCAGCTTGTTCGTCTGGAAAGTTGTGTTCGATTTCTGTGATCCCAGTGGAGCGGTACGGACTCTGGATTGGGATCGGAGAGCGGGATTCGTGTGAGTGTTCTGAGCCTTTTCGTGATGACTTGAAAGATGAAGCAACCCGCTTTGCTGGTGTCTGAAGTAGCGATTGTTTGAAAGAGGAGGCAGTGATAGAAGAACGGGCACTGAAAGTATTCATGTCGAGGCCTTTGGTCGATACAGATGGTCGCTTGGCCGGTGTTTGCAAAAGAGGTGCGTTCAATGGAGTTGCGTTGAGGGGAAGCGTGTCTGCGGCGGTGGCGAAACCTCGTGGCAGCTTGTCAACCCGTTTGGCAGGTGACTTCAGAAAGTCCGTAGTGTTTGTTCGCGGTGGCCTGCGAATCGGGCTTCCAAGCAGCAAAGTGGGCTCCATCAAAACTTGTGTGGGCTGCATATACTCGTCCTCGTGTTCATACGCCGCCTCCTCCCCCTCCCCCTCCTCCTCCTCCTCCTCCTCTTCTTCTTCTTCTTCTTCGGTGTCGGGCGTTATCGCGGTTAGTGTTGGCTTGGCAATCTGCGGCTTGACAGGGTTTCGCTGAAGAGGCCTAGGAGGCGTCCGGTCCATAGCCAGCTCATCTTCAGATTCCGTATCCTGATCTTTGTTCGCCACCAACTGCGAAAACTTCTTTGGGCTCAACGGCAATAAGGATTTCAACTTGGCAACGCGCTCTTTGGTGACTTTACGTGTTGTTGTGGCTGCCGTCTTAGTCGCTCGGCCGGTGGTAGCAGGCTTACGAACAGGCTTCGCGCGCAAGCCTCCAGTGGTTGAAGCCTCGTCGGGTTTGTTGACACCAGGGACTCTCTTGACAGCAGCAACCGGAACAACATTCTCCTTGTCAGGTTCCGCAAATGTCACAGTCTTCTTGGCAGACTTGGACGCCTTTGCAGTCGCTTTGTTGGTGCTACCTGCTGGTCGTCCGCGCTTTCGGGTGATGGGTGCGGGAACGACAACGACCGCATCATCGAAATCGTCCTCGGTCTCGTCCTCATCTTCCTGAGCCTTGGTGACTTTTGTTCGAGTGTGTTGCGCTATTTCCCCAGCGGTAAGGCCGGCGGCGGGCTTCTTTGGTGGGCGACCACGTGGTCTAGGTGCTGGGTTGGCTACGACTTCTGATGCAGCCATCCTCTTGGGCCGGCCAGGACCTCTCGTGGCTGGACGCTTGACAAATATCTCAAGCTCGTCTTCATCTTCATGCTCGTCGACACGCATCTTACGCTTGGTCGATTTCCTAGATGGAACGGAGGTGTCGGTCGAGGCAGAAGACGCTGTCAAACTGCCTGCGGTGGCGCGTGCAGATGTGGATGAAGTTGCTGATTTGGCATCCGGCGCGACTAAATCGCACGGGACGAACTTTGCGGCCCTGGCGCGGGTAATGCGCTTGGATGGTGAGGCTGGCGACTCCATATCGAGGATAGCCAGGCGCGATGACATGGATGGTATGAAAGTTTTAGATAGCAAGACAGGAAATATGCCGGCAAGAAGGAAGCATGATGCGACAGAAGCGACGCGCAGAGCACTTCTCGATGGAGGTGAAGAGCCGTCGGTGTTACGTACGGCGAATGTTTTGTCGTTGTTCTTCAGGGGTGGGGGCTGGTGCTGATGCGGGTTTGGCGTGCCCCGAAAGGGGAGAAATGTCGCGTTGTCAGCTTGTTTACTGGTGAACTGGTCTGTGCTCATTTTCTAGTGGGGCGAGCCCCGCGTTGGCTAGGCAACCATGAGCATGAAAGAATTCTTACGTCAAGGCAAGCAATTCGATGTTTCTGGCAGCCGTTTCCTCAGAATGCGGAATATAGAGAGTTGGCAATTAGTGAATTTTTTGCAGTGATGCAGTAGCTAGCTAGTAATACGTGATACTGTGGAAAATATTGACAGCAATTGTGAGTTGATATCCAAGTCTATGAAGCTTTTGACTCTTTTTAGCATATTACAGACGAGATTGATTGTATGGCTAGTGTGATATGATGATGAACCATACTGCTAACAGCTCGCGACCTCACCGAGATATATATGTTCGAATTATACACACAATGTACCAAAGAATGATATTATCACAAGTCGCAACATTTGCCCTGTGATAAGTTGTTTTCTGCTTCATTGAATTTCCAGAAAGAGCTGACATCGGCTGTACTTGCCCATCTCACCATTGTACATCATGTGTGGCGGGCAGGCAGCCGCTATATACGTCGCCCGAACCAATAAACGACTACAGCTCTACAGCAACTTTCGACATCACATCACCCACCCAAGGAGATCATAAGTGGATAGGCAACGCAGCCCTCCACACTGTCGTGCATAGTCTGCTGACTGGTCCGGTCCGCCTTATCAGATGTGGTTTCCGCCCAGACTGCTGATGATTCAGGCAGAGGTAGCCTCAGTGCCGCCTTGCTGACCTATTGTTGGTTTCTTCTGCGTTTCAAAGCCTTGGAGTATTTGGCGTTAAGCGGACTGCTCGGCGGGCAACACAAAGTCTAATATCCACTTGACCTTTTTCTTCCAGGAGCTCGTCTTAAACACGCTCCTCAACTCTTTGTATCATCATGAGCCACCAGCGGGAACACGACACCCAAATCCAGTCTTACAGACACCTGCCGGAGCTGCCTCGGGCCGATGAGGCTCTCCACACTCTTCGGAAAATTGCCTCGTTGGTGAAGCCCATCATGAGAGCCCGAGGCTGGATGGTACGGGAACTCTGCGAGTTCTACCCCACTCAGCAGAACTTGCTAGGTAGATCTGACAGCATTCTGCCTTAAGTGTAGAGTTGTGCTAATTCCAGCAAGGGCTTAATGTGAATAAGGGGCAAAAGATAATGTTGCGTCTACGATATCCAGGGGACCGAGCACAGTTTCTGCCCCTCGAGCAGGTGACTGACACGATGCTTCACGAGTTAGCCCACATCGTCCATGGCGCACACGATGATAAATTTCACAAGCTATGGGACCAGTTGCGTGATGAGCATGAAGGCTTGACCATGAAAGGCTACACCGGTGAGGGATTCTTGAGCCCGGGTTACAAACTTGGCGGCAGTACTCGCGTTCCACCGCAAGAAGCGCGTCGTCTTGTGCGTGCGGCAGCCGAAGAACGGGCGCGCCAGGCGGAGCGGTTGCGAGGCACTGGACAGAGGCTAGGAGGCGCACCCGTGCACCGGGGTCAAGACATACGCCAGGTCATCACAAGTGCTGTCGAGAGGCGCAACAGGATGGACCTTGGTTGCGCTAGCACTAACTACACAGACCAAGAAATACACACAATCGCTGCGACAGCCTCAAAGAACGGATTCAGGACGCAGGCGGAGGAAGACGCCGCCAATGACGCGGCCATCGCGCAAGCAATGTGGGAGCTCGTTCAGGAGGAGGAGAAGCGAATCCATGGCGAGAACTACGTACCACCTGACGCAGATTTCCGCGTACGCAATAGCGGTGGTGTCTTTACCTCGATATCTAGTGGAGATGGTGTTACGAGGACGCCGCCTCCGGTCCCGGAGCGGTCTCGACCCAAAGTTCCTGCAACAACGACGACAGCCACGACGCGCCCTCCCGAACCGTCAAACACACCAGCAGCAGAACCTGCAAGAGGTTGGACATGTGCTATTTGCACGCTGCACAACACTCCCAGCTTTCTCACCTGTGATGCCTGCGGTACCATAAGGACAGAGTCCATGACCCAGCAATTAGCAGAGCAAGATAACCGAGACAGCATCGGCAAACGTCGACGGCCGAGCCCTGTAGAATCTAGCAGCCGGCAAAAACGACAATATGGCGGCTCTGACTTGGCACATTCGAGAATGGTCTCATTCAGAAACAGCAGCAGCGGTGCGAGCAGTAAACCAGCAGCAGCAGCGAGCGGGCCTGCGTTCTGGGACTGCTCGCGGTGCGGCAATGTGGTAGAACGACAATGGTGGAGCTGTGGCCAGTGTGGCAACGTCAAGGAGAGTTCCAAGTGAGGTTGTAGGGCGAATGCACAACCAGAGACTGTGAGGAAAAGCAAATAATCGCCATCTCAGGGCTGGGTGGCCGACTGGTGTGGCATCGATGGGTGAATGGTGTCACGACAACCTTGGATCTGGTTGGGAGCTCAGAAGAGGGTCTTACCAGTGCCATGATGCCTTTCCATATTATTGGTACCCTGATCAAGCGTCTCGTCTTGAGGTGGTTTTTGGCATGACGATATCGTCAAAGCCCTTTTCTTTCTTATGTCACTTTTCGCTGCTTTCCCCACACAATACACAGTATGATTTGTACATCGTCAAGACCCCAGTTATGGCAGTGCCTGAATTAAATTGCGCCAACCAAAACTAATAGTAACTATGTACTATAGTAGATTAGTGCCGCATCAAGTAATGTCATAGCCTGCCCTCTCAGCAGTCTGGCATCTCTTTTCGATGCTCTGGCCAGCCAACCACGCTGCAAAGCCAAGCCCAGCTTCCATTGGTTGAACCGTGTTTGTTCTGGTAGAGACGTCGGAAGACAGGTTAGAAATGTGCAATTACTTCCTGATTCGGATATGCTGACATGCAAGGAGTGATCCACGCACTGAGTAGCATCAACGTGTGATGTGCGCCTTGACTGCGGCTGTGGATGGTGGCGGAATACACACAAGGGGTGCATCTCAAAGATAGCGCTCCTGTCTGGGAAGGCCCTTTCCGAAATAGTTATCTCAAAGTCATTTGGAAATTGCTTCCTGCATTGCGGCATTCCACATTGCAATGCTGTGAGAAAGAAGGGTTCTGAATGGCCCTGGTTATTATTTGCGGGCTGACGCTGGCCGGTGCCCTGCCACCCCGGTTGCGTCCGCTGGTTTTCGGGCGTTCCATTCTGAGCGGGTATCAGATCGTTATGTAATCGAATTGGAGATGGGCTTTGGTGGGGTTGGAATGGCAAAATCAGTCGCCGTGTGAAATAGCCTTTCGACCTTTCCTGCAGGGTCAGCTGCTGCATCCAGGGTCTGGGCGCACAGTACGGAATCGTCGGACACACTATCGCAAAGTAGCACACGATTTGCATTTCTCCAACAGGCAAACAGGTCAGGCCCGGCCCAGATTCGCATACAGCGTGAGAGCAGCCATGACCCTGTGCGGTGCAGTGGTGGGTCGCAGTCCCTGCACACCCTGTCTAGCATTGATGGTGGGCGGAAGGATTGGCTGCCAAGGAAGTGGCCTGCCCCTGGCGGCTTTTTTCTTCTCTTATTGTTTGCCTCTATTGACGTCGAGCGATAGCCAGAGTGATCAGCGCAGCGCTCCATTAATCCACGGACCGATGACTCGAGAAGTGCATCCACACGACGTGTTTCCGAAAGGTTGAATCTACTGTGTAGCGCAATCACAAGGGGCAGTCGTCATAAAAAAAAAAAAAAAAAAAAAAAAAAAAAAAAAAAGAGAGAGAGAGAGAGAGAGAGAGAGAGAGAGAGACAAAAAGGTTCTTGATCCTAGTCATGAGATGCTTGGCCACCTGGCCGCCGACTTCCTCGTTAGCCACACGCGGCCACGGAGCTTTCGCAGGCCCGCAAATGTTCGTGGACTCGCGAGATATGGCGGCGTGCAGTGGCGACAGTGCCTAATACAGCACCTACGGGCACAACAGGGTTGGCAGGAAGATCTTGGCTGCGCGGGTTGCCTTTCGCGGACGAAATGGTCATTGCTGTACTTGGGTACTTGGGTACTGCATTACCTTTTTGTAAGGGCGATAGATCTATGCTGGATGGAGACTCGAGATACCTGGGTACTTCAATGACAGACACTATTACAGCATCCGATGACGAAGGTCGTGCGACAAAGGCCGGAGCAAAAGGGGTTCAGTAGTGATGCGGTTGCTTGCTCTTTTGGCTCTTCAGCCAGGAGAAGCAAGGGTAGCAGGGCCAAACTAGAAGTATATTCAGCTTTGATTTCTCGCTCTCCCACGTCCTAGTGTTTCCCCTTAGCCTACCAAGCGCACCAGCCAACCAGCTAACCCAGTATCATCTCCTCTTCTCGCCCAGGCGGACGGCACTTGAGGACAAATGACGCAACTTGCTGCCCGCTGTCCACCAGCTGTTCTGGTCCGGCAGAGCTCCAGAGGTGTTTTTTCTTGGCCCACGTCCAGGGCCCCCAACTCGACTGGTCTGAGCTGGCTAACTTAACCCTCGCAGCCGCTAGTCAGTCCCGCTGGGGCGTCTCTGTTGGATTCGTTTTGGCTTGGTCAGAGTTGATTCTTTGGCTACTAGTCTGCCTCCATTCTGTCTGCCTCTGGTAAATGTCGGGTGGGGTGTGCTTCTTGTCTCTTGTCTTGTTCTCCCGCTCTTCTTTAGCCACCTACGGCCACACCTGTCCCGCCACTCCATCATTCTTTTGCCGCGGGCTGCAAGATTCTTTTTTTGACCTCTGAGAGTCATTTTTGATGCACTTTGCCACCTCCGCGCCTACTCGAACCTCCATTCCATCTTCGTGAGCATAGAAATTCGCATTACTTTGTGCCATCTTTGCTGCCTCCATCCGTGCACCGCTGCCTCTTGGTTACGCCGCCGTGACTAGTCTGCGACTGACCCCTCGGTTTGACCAAAGACGCGCGATCTGGGCCATTGTTCCTCTTCTGCTAGCAAGCGACGCCTTGTCTGGGGCCCAGACCAACAACTGGATCTTTGCTTCTGGACCCTGCCGGCCTGGCGTCTAGCAGTTTTGTTTACGGCGCCTGACTTGTGGAGCTGTCGTCGGGAGGTGTATTCGTCAACCGGGCCTTGCGGAGTTGCGCATGCTTACCAGCCTCGAGCCAACCGACTGACGACGGCCGGCCCCCTCCTCTTCCATTGCTAGGAAACGGCTTTTGGTGCGCCTCGTTCTGCATCTCGGCTCTGGCGACTGCAACGCCTCTGCGAGTACCCATGCCAGCGCTGGATGCGAGATGTTGCAGCCCCGACTCGAACCAAGATTCCAGTGCCAATTCCCTGAACAAGACCATGGACCATGATTCGCTGACAGCGCCCTCTTCTCCCAACCAACCGACTTCCGCACCGTTGCAAGCTATTTGCGATCACGATGGGAGACGGTCGCAACACGACCTTTCGACCTGGGCGGATGCCTCCATAAATGGCCATATCGAGAACCCGCAGACCAGTCCGCCGTCCTCCGGACTGCGGTTCAAGCGCCATGCAGCCGGCGATAGTGCTACTTCCAACAATCTCAGACTCGAAATGCCCTTCGTTACCGCTGGGCAGCTGGCCTTCTCAGCCATGCAATTCCTTCCAGTGCCTGTCCTGGTCCTCGACAACCTCAAAACCGTTGTTCTCGCCAACGAGGCGATGGGCAAGCTATTGGGCTTGATCAACGACAACGATGCAAGCGAGGATGACGCCTCTAAATTCTTGGAGAATATCCATGGACAAACATTATCGCAGCTTGGGATTGACATGGTGCAAAATGGAAGACCTGTGTGGGTGGCCTGGGAATTATTCCTCGACACGCTTGCAGAGGACGCCAATTCGTGCCGGCCTCACGGAAGCAATGGGTCGCTGAGCCCGCTCACCACCAAGTCTGGATCTGGCCCAGGCGATGCCACGCCAACTGCAGAAGATTTTGAGGAAAAGAGCTGCAACAGCGGCTCCAGCCAGACGCAACAACAAACCGTCATTGACATTCTTGTGTCGAGGAATGACCGGCATTCGCTGTTCGACGCGCGTCGGCGAGCAAGCAATCCGAGTTCCGTAAGCCAAACATATGCAAAGATGATCATCAACGTTTGGGAAGTCATGGGCCATCAGACTTATTTCAATCTCACGTTCACGGACAGTGGTTCGTCGCCCGCCGTGAGCATGAAGAAACGAGCAGTGGCGTTGAAGACTTCTCTGGAAGCTGCTGACAAAAGGACGATTCCTAACTCACCTAATCCTTCGTCTGTTGCGTCGAGCCATGGATCAGCCTCTTCGCCGTCGTATCGAATTAGCCCCAACTCGGTCTCACTATCTTCCAGTCCCTTTCCGCCAATGGGTCCTCCGTTCAAGCCCGTACAGAGCGCGCCATCTCTCCTCCAGAAAACCCTCATAATCAAGGACGCTCTGCTCGATACGACCGAAACCCCCATCATTGCCATGTGGAAAGACGGCACAATTGCTTACCCAAACGCGGCATGCAGGAGATTGATGGTCAAGGATGCCAGGTTCGATGCGTCAACCAGCGGCATGGAAATTCTCCAGAACTGGGTAGTGTGGACCGAAGATTTCAGCAGGAAGCTCGAACACGACGAGTATCCCATTGCGATTTTGTTGAAGACACAGAAACCATTTTCTGGGATGCGTTGTGGTATTGTGGATCCTAGCGGCAAGAGGCTCGTGCTCGACATCTTGGCTGAGGCGATCAACGATGAAGACACGGGCGAATTTCTGGCTGGCATCATTACATGTCGAGACGTAACCAAGCTGACCAAAGAAATCGACCAAATGAAAGAACGGGACGCCGAGCGATTCAAGACCATTTGCGATATTATTCCGCAGCTTGTCTGGACGACCGACCCTACAGGATACCTCGACTTCTTTAACAGGCGGTGGACGGAATACACCGGCAAGACTATTGAAGAGTCGTTGGGTGTGTACAAATGGGCCGACGTTTTCCACCCGGACGATATGATTGAGACGAAGAGAAGGTGGGAGCACAGCCTGCGCACAGGCGAGACTTACAGTGTGGAATACCGTTGCCTCACCAAAGAGGGCGAATGGCGGTGGCTGCTCGGACGAGCTATGCCATTGCGAAACCCCGAGACGGGCAAGATCGAGAAATGGTTCGGAACCTCTACCGACGTACACGACAGTATTGAGTCGAAGCTCGCAGCAAGGAGGACGCGGCAACAACTGCTCAGTGTCATTTCTCACGCTCACGTGACGCTTTTCACGGTCGATCTGGAGCGTAAGGTAACCATGTTGGAGGGAGCGCTTATTGAAAATGCGGGTATCGGCCTCAACTCGTCACCCGACTGGTATCTGGGAGGAATCGTCGACGACGTGTTTAATCGCTTGCATCCAGAGTTGCCCCCCGGCGAGCGTCCTGATTTCCTCTCGGCTATCGATGCGGTCATTAACCAGGAATCGGGCGATGTTGTGGTTGAGCACAGGATAGGTAAGACTCCTACGAAATACTTCCGGAAATCGATTTCGTACGGAAAGCGCCCGTTGCTCACTGTTATCAAACTTTTTCAGATGATCGCCATTATCGAACTCGTTTTTTGCCAATGACTGTCAAAAGACGCAAGTCAGAGTCAATTTCCACCGATCAATCAGACGATACTCTACCCGACAGTTACATTGAAGGTGTAATCGGCGTCATTATGGATGTCACAGAGGTCAAGGCAAAAGAGGCTGTTCTCGAAGCGCAGGCCAAGGAGAAACGACAGCTCTTGGCGAATGAGGCAGCTGCTAAAGAGGCTAGCAGACTGAAGAGTCAATTTCTTGCAAATGTGTGTTCAGAGCTTTCAACATGTTGTCGCTGTTGGTCGTCTCAAATTCTGACAAGTTACAGATGTCGCACGAAATTCGCACGCCAATCACTGGTGTCATTGGTAAACATCATCCGCATTTACCTGGGCTCTACGACTGCTAACTTGATTGGTAGGTATGGCCGAGCTGCTGCTGGACGTCGACTTGACCGCGGAGCAACGAGAATACGCAGAGAACATCTTCCGATCCGCCAACGCGTTGTTAACAGTCATAAACGATATCCTTGACTTTTCCAAAGTGGAATCTGGGCGCATGGATATTGAAGAAGTCCAATTTCGCATGTCTGTCATAGGTGAGTGATGAACGGGCGGATATTTCCCGGCAAATTGAGAAGCTACTGTGGCGCTAACAATTTCTTGACAATATAGTGCGAGACGTACAAAAGATGCTCAGCTTTGCGGCTCAGCGGAAGAATCTCGAAATAGTTGCGGACATTGCGCCCGATATACCTGAAGACCTTGTCGTGCTGGGTGATCCAGGGCGAGTCAGGCAAATAA
This sequence comes from Coniella lustricola, assembly GCA_003019895.1. Classification (NCBI taxonomy): domain Eukaryota; kingdom Fungi; phylum Ascomycota; class Sordariomycetes; order Diaporthales; family Schizoparmaceae; genus Coniella; species Coniella lustricola. The sequence continues at coordinate 26,195 of KZ678532.1, read as the reverse complement.
TCACAAACTTGTTGACCAATAGTATCAAATTTACGCATCAAGGCTTTGTCAAATTGTCCCTGGTCAAGGAAAAGGAAACAGACGACATGATTGAGATTCGATTTGTGGTGCAGGATACCGGCATTGGCATTGACAATGAAATTCGCAAGAGGCTTTTCCAGCCGTTCAGTCAAGGCGATGCATCCACGGCAAGGAAGTTTGGAGGGACTGGCCTAGGTCTTACCATTTGTCAAAGCCTTCTCGAACTCATGCATGGCCGCATGACCCTGGAGTCTGTCGTTAACCAAGGAACCACGGCGTCCTTCTGGGTACCGTTCAACAAGCCGCACGATTCACAGCCTTCCAATCTGGTCAAGATACAAAGCATCCCCGACCGTCTACAGTCCGAAATGAGTGTGTCTTGCCACAGCTCCGAATTCGACGCTCTTTGTACGCCACCCAACGGCGACATGGGTAGCGCCATGTCATTAGATAGGGGCAAAGCATCCAAGAGACTTACAGGCCCTTTTCCTCGCGATGACATGGATCTTTCCATGGAAGAACGCGCTGGGATTTACGTGCTGGTTGTTGAAGACAATGCCATCAACCAGCAGATTGCCATCAAGACGATCGAGAAGTTGGGATTTAAGGTTTCAGCCGCTTGGAATGGGCGTGAAGCCTTGGAGTATCTGGCTGCTGCACAAGACGGTCAGGAGCGGAAGCCTGATATCATACTGATGGATGTGCAGGTAAGTCTATTTTGGTCCCCAATTGATCACTCTTGTGATTTGCTTGTAATCTTGCGCTGGGAAAGACCAAACAATTTGAGGCGTCTGTTATGCTCACACATTGCACTACCCCGTTAGATGCCTATTTGTGATGGCTACAAAGCCACCCACTTACTGCGTCATCATGTCCCATACAAAGCATTCATTCGCGATGTGCCAATCGTCGCCATGACAGCTTCTGCTATCCAGGGCGACCAAGAAAAGTGCCGTAAAGCCGGCATGGACGACTACCTCGCGAAACCAGTTCGATCAAAAACACTCGAAAAGATGCTGGTGCGGTGGTCTTTGAACAAACGAACGATACCAACGCCGCAGCCCTCGTCGACCGGGTCGTCGATATGCTCCGACGAGAGCGATAATTGCAGAAGCTCTGACATCCCAGCCGTGTGCGTCGAAGAGGCGGGTTCATATCCCGTGACCCCCACAGCAGAGCAGTCGTCTTGGGTAAATGAACATGAAGTTCAGAATCAACGCCAAAGCCAATTCCAAAGTCAACCTCAGGCTCTCCTCACGCCCACCGCACGGCCTTCGCCTGCGAGAATGGGCTCAACAAAGACGCAACCACCGCAGACGCCGACCGAGTCGTTGCGTAAACAGGATTTACACATCCGACGGGTCGAAACAGATGAGCTGGCACAGCAGAGCCGCGACGACAAGATGATTGATGCCGGTGGCGGGTCTGCGGCTGTAACTCCGTTGGTACACGAGCCTCAGATCGAGAGGGGCAATCCTCTCACAGAGGCCAATGTGCAAAAGTTCCAGCAAGAGGAGCTTGACAGGAGGATGTCTTAAAAATGTGTGGCTGGAGAGATGGTTAGGGAAGAGTGTTGGGCAAGTCTTGTGCTCAGTCACTCATGGATGCATTTGAAGGAATTCTTCTCTCATTTTCTCGAACGACCCTCAGGTTCTGTTCTTTTCTTTTCGGGGGGGTTTACTTCGACATAATTTGTACTTTCAGCCTGGCGTTTGTGGCTTCCTTCTGCCGTTCTTGCTAACAGCAGCTCGAAGAAGGAGTCTGAAGTTTTTTGTTTATCTTGACTTCTTGGGAAGACCAGTAATCTGGTGTGGCGCTGCATTCATTTTTGGCGACAATGCATTTTGGTATTGGCAAACGGGGCTACCTAAAGGAGGGAAGAGGTCATCACATCTAGCACTGTTACTGGGAGTCATCGTAGACGTTTTATAGAATACGGGTCATGGGTTTTGATTTTGCTTTTCTCGCTGTTTCTTTCCTTGCTTGATTCGCAGGGACAATTTACAAGGCACACAGGTGCATCTATGGGTCTCTGTGTCGTGTATATACAGTACCCAAATGCACTGGTGGATTGGTTGGATGGTGGGGTGGGAAAGCGAGAACTTGGGCAGCTAATGTGAGTATATACGAAGTGTACATCATTGTTGTCGTGGGCATTTGACATCTCTTTGTGCTTTTTAGCCTTGATCTACAGGGTATGGTATGGAGTACAAAGTGCTGAGAATACTTTGGACGCAAATGGGGGAAAACAAAACAAATTCGTGCTACAAGTGTTGACTATTGTGTCTGGATATACTTGACATGATACTGTGCGAGAGGTTGAATTTCCGATTGCTTAGGAGCAGCGAGCTTTGGTACATGATAGATGCATATATGACTGAATATGTCAATTTGCATATTACAATATTCCTGCCGTTGAGATATATGCCCATGTCAGCCTGCTCATCTTGAGGTGTAATGTGCCCAGGTACATGTATGACTCTGCGTAAGCCTGCATCAAGATTGTAGGGACTAAGCATTTTGATGTTACAAGCAGATGCGAGCTGGTGATTCCTTCAGCAAATCCTTCTATCTTACATAACTTGAGCTCTGGTGAGATAGTCCATCAACCTCTCGACCGCCTGGGTTTTCTGTTTTTCGGGCAGCTGTCACATAAGCAACCATCTCACTCTTGCCGACGATTCCACAGCCTCATCAGACCACCACCAACACTACCACCACCATCACCATCATGGCAGCCGCAGCATCAAACATGCTCGCCACCCACCTTCGGCCCCTCCTCGATGGCCTCTCTCTCTCCATCCGCGCCATTCCGCGCCTCGTCAGCCTGACTCTCCTCATGACCGTCCTCGGCGTGTCCGTCCCACCTGCTTTCTCCTACGCCCGCGCCAGCTACCGCGGCTACCTAGCTCTCGGCCCTGGCGGCATCCCCTACAACGTCTTTGGCTGGGCGCTGCAAGGCGCGCTGCAGCTCCTTGCGCACTGGGACACGCGCGATCCGTCTCCGTTCACGGATCCTCGAAATCGCCGTCCCTACGAACCATATGGTAGCTGCACTTTCTTCCAGGCGCCAATTCCTCCGCGCGCGCGGCATTCTGCCGGTGGTACTGGCGCCGGTGATGGAGAGGAGTCCTCATCCTGCCGTCCCGAGGTTCCCGGGTATGTTGCACCGCAGCGTCAGATCACGCAGCAGCCTCTGGGTAAGCAGAGCAAGGAAACCCGCCATCGCATGACAGCGTATCTTGAGGATTTAGTGAAGCGGAATCCTGGAGTATTGGCTTTGAAGCCTTCTGGGCTGGAAGGAATAGGTACGCCTGCGGTATACTTGGACACAGCAACGGCCACGAGCACATTACCACGAGGAGCGGTGCCCAAATTCATGAGGACGACGAAAGGAGAGATGGTGCATGTGCATTCGGAGTGTAGCTCGCATATCACGCTAAGTATGGCGGATGCCGAGGAGGTGGTGCGCAAAGGCTGGGCAGAGCGGCACCGGCTGAGCGGTGTTATGGGTCTGCCGTGGGGCTATGTGTTGATTTATGCGCCGCGGGATGATGCTGAGTATGAGGTGTGGCGAGCAATTGTTCGGGCTGGATTGCAATTTGTTTGCGCGAGTGCTGGGCGGCAGGTTGTAACGGGCTAGTGAAGTTTGATGGATTCGGCCACAAGATAGACTCTGCAAACTGGCCACTATGGGGAGTACACGGAAATTGTCAGACGCTGGCAGCAAATGATGAAAATTTCAAATACTGTATTCTCTTTTGTCGCTCTGTTGAAACCAAAGAAATCCATCTTACCAAGTTTTCTTTTAAACGACATTATGGATTATTATTCATCTGATTCTGATTCTATGTATATATACGTAACCAACACATGAGCTTTCAACAAATCAGTTGGTGAGATGGCCGAGTTGGTTATGGCGCCAGGTTAAGGTTACCTTAACTACAATTTCCTGGTGGAGCAATCCTCCTGGGTTCAAGTCCCAGTCTCATCATCCCTTTTTGGGAAATCCTTACCCTTCACAACCCGATTTTTTGTTTTCGATTTTTGAAGATATTCTTAACGTACTTGTCATCGATCTTGTTTCTCAATTTTCTGACAACTGCCTCTTTCTACAGCCTTTTCTTTCTCAGCAGCTTCCTCTCTATAAGAAGAGTGCTTTCTTCGTTATAGTCCTTCACATCCAGTCTGCATCTAGATTTTCATTCATTTGGCGTTTATCCACGATCTCAGTCAATTGGCTCTACAGGTGTAGTGGCTAAGACCGAAGTCCTCTCTAGATATGGCAACTAAGAAACTGGAAAACGGTATTAGACGGATCAGCCAGATGTATCTTAAATGTCTCGGCACTGCATCTTAGCTACATAAAGTACAACGCAATACTGCTTCCTATATATAAGCCCCGGCACTCGCCTAGGAAACAGTAACGGAAATACCAACACCAGTTTGCAGAAAACGGTAAGCAGACTTGGGGCCAATAAGTACATCGTCCAGGCTTAGTGATCCACTTCTCAAGTCTCTCACTACATCTCGAGAAAATGAGCAGATCTATTATGTACTTTTCGCTGGCGCTTAAGCTCCAATATTTGTGGGTGGCAGTGAGGTTGACGGCTGAAAGGCGTGATACAGTATTGGTTATAGTACCGAGATCGCTGCGAATAAATTTTGAGATCTTTCTCGATCTCCCTCTTTTCCTTTTCTCCCTTCCAGTCCCTCTTATTCTGAGATAGTCTTTTCTTTCCTCCTTCTGAAAACAGTTCAACTATATTCTTCAACCCCGAGCTTTTGTATTGGTTCGTTGGCTAATTGCTACATCATGACTACTTTCTTTGACTTGGATGATGAGGAATTTGCAGACCTGTTACAGGAGCCCGAAGAATTCTTTTCCGAGTTTCAAGGATGCGATGTAGTAATCGCGAAAATCAAGGCTGCAGGTAAAGTTTGGAATGAGTAAGGCCCAGCCTGCCGGAAGTCTTTGAGTTGTAAAGAGTGCTAATTAGTCTGGATAGATTCAGGACGAGGGCGCAGCTTGACCCAAATCAGATATGGTTTGACTTATGCGAGGGCGGTCAGAAAGAGCGACGCGCTGTCCAACATTGTCAGAAATTCTTACGCGCGTATGCTCTGCACCGAAAAAGGATCAAGGTATGCCTTGACCAAGCGGAAACAAAAGCAACGCGTACCGTGAACTCTGCAAGGACGGTGGCGGGCATCTGGAGGACTCTCGTCTTCTATTTCAATCGGACATTGCTTGCTCAGAGAAGGAAAGAGGATCCCGATAATGCGGCGCGATGGAACCTTTGGTTCACGGACGGGAAATTTACAAAGAAGGGACAAGGGCCTGTATATGAGATTATCCGAGTGTGTCCCACCCCTTACACAACCATACGTGGTCGCCTAAGTCATCCCTGTGGACAGGTCACTAACTCGAATTTATTTTCTAGTGGGTTGGAAGCGAGGCTGATAACCTATCACTTACACGGGATCAAACCTTCGTAAAGAGGGGAGTAACAGAGGATGATTTTGTCCTGATTGCGCTGACTGTGTGGCAGCGTGCTGAGGATATACCATGCGCCAAATGCACTGGCACCGTATCGGTGTGTTCTAGGTTGTCTAACATTCGAGAATACGACTCGCCTTAGGGAGCACCTAACGAGTTGTCATCCAAATCTGTGGAATGTTGAAGAGCCTTTCCGATGCCCCGAGTGCTATCGTCTGGGGTTGGAAGATTGCATTATCAACACTCATGCTGAATGGAGGGATCATATCGACCTACACCACGACCCGGAGATCTTACCAGCATTAACCAAGGCGAGCAGCTCATCCGCTCTGGAGCATAGGTGCCTTCTTTGCCGGAAGGGCTTCAACTCTAAGTCCGGTTTATCACTACATAATACCAAAACTCACGTCGAGCCGGGCGAATTTGACGTCCCATTCCCATGCCCTGAGTGTCGCTTCGACCAGGTTGATGCCACTATTTCTAACCTTGGCGAATGGTGCAAACACGTCGCGGTGGTTCATGGAGAGGAGCATGCTCCTAACCCCCCGGCTCCGATCGACAAGCGACCACGCTGTCTTCTTTGCAACATCAAGACTCATAACCCGCGCAAGCACTTTGCAACCCGGCATTCCAGCCAATTTAACCATCCTTTCCCATGCCCGGAATGTTCGCGACAGGGAGAAGAGGCTCCGTATATGGTGCTAGACTGCAATGATTGGCATATACACTGCGTCGGAGTTCATAGTGAGGAAAAACCCAATAGGCGTGCAGAATGTCCGCGGTCGTACGCGCTGCTTGATATGCAATGAGCATTATCAGGGACTATCAACGCACTTCACGGCAAAGCACACCACCAAAGGTCTATTCGATCAGCCATTCAAATGTCCGGAATGTATAAGAACAAACGCGAAGGGCGATGGATCTCCGCTGATTAAAAGTCTGCAGGAGTGGAAAATACATTGCGCGACGGTTCATAGAGATATTTCCTGGATATCGCAGTCCCAATCGATGAATATTGAACGCAAGCGGCTAGAAATGGAGAGGCTCCTCAACGGCGGGGAACCTAGGTTGGTATTCGTAATCTGATTAGAGGTACGGTGGCTTCTAGGAATATTATTTTAGTTTATCTTAGTTCGTTTAGTACTTTTAGGCTAGTTATATTAATTGTTATTCTTGCGTTTGTTAGGTTATTGTTATAATTAGAGCTCTTTATAAGAGCTTTCTTCAGTTTATTTTCCTATATATAAGGCTATAAAAGACCCTTTTATTACCCTATCCGTCTTAAATTAGAACTCGATAAAATAGTCTTTAAAGTCTTTGAAGACCTTTTAATATATTATAATATTAGAGTGGATATCTAAATGTTATGACCCAGGCATATGCAGGTCACAGGAACAGGCCAACACATCATGGCATGAGCTCGGAACCTCAACGGACCGACAGGATTTCTTATATAAGGATATATATGATTGTATAACCCAGGGTTAGGGTTATAAAGGAGGGACAGTCGACAGAGTCGCTCGTCGACTCAAGCGACTTACACACCATCAGTCGACAGGATCGCTCGTCGACTTAAGCGACTTATAGGAATAACGGAAGGATATAAGGATAGGAGTTTAGTACTTTAATTTAGATAGTTTCCTTATAGTCTTTAGTTGTAAATCTAAGCATCGTTCTTAAGATAAGTAAATCTCTTTAAGAATAGATAGGGTAATCCCTCTTAATCTATTACATCGATAATCGATATAGATAACAAACGTACTTAATATTATTTAGTACGTAAACTAAAGGTAATACCTCTTTTATCTGCTAATATATAATTTATAGAGACTTCTAGTATCCGGGATATAGGTAAGGATTATTATATTTTTATAACTCTTATTCAGAACGGTCTATATATACCCTTTAAGCAATACTAAGTATAGATATAGCTCCTTAGACTCCTACTTTATCCGCCCTAGCTTAGCGTAAGCTTACGGTAGAATAAGTTATTTAGGAACTCCGTAATTTCCAACGGTATATTACCTAAATAGAAGTATAAATCGAATAATAGAATATAACTATTATAACCTAAGAAGAGTAAATTATATCTTAAGAAGAATAACTTACCGACTAGTAATAATAGCTTGCAACCTAGGTACTATAGCTTATATAGTATAATAACGATAGTAATACTATAATTACTAATATTTACTACTATAACTCTAACGGCTATAAAATAGATAAACCCGCTATATATAACGGTAACTAGAAGATACTTTAGGGATTTCTTACCTACTATAAAGCGTACTTTCTATATAATTAAAACCAGTTTACTATAGAAGCCGATAAAGTAATCTTAGCCGGAAGACGTTTTAAGAAAGACGCTCTTATTTAGTACGAACCTTCGCTTTGTAACTACTTAGAGCACCTTAATAACCCTAGGGAACGTAAGTAGACTACTAAAGATATATTTAATTCGTTCGTAGGATTTAAGCGGATCCTTAAGGAGATATTTAGGGACCCTAACGAAAAACGAACTATTATATAACAATTTATAGAGCTTAAACAGATAAAGTTAGCTTTAGCTTATACGGTTAGGTTTAAGCAACTTTTAGTATAACTCCTATAGGAAGATACTAGTCTTATAGAATATTATTATAGAGGATTAAAGGATAAAGTTAAGGACGAGATCTCTAAATAGGATTAGCCGGAAAGCTTTACAATATTTACTAATAACGCTATCCGTATCGATAACCGCCTCTATAAACGACGAATAGAGAAGAGTAAGAAAGGAGGAAGCTATACTACCTAGCGAGTAATAGCTAATACCGTTAGAAGGATTTAAGTACCCCAGCGTACTAGTTATAGGTTAATAGCGCTTAGCGGTAGTATATATATAGGCCCGATAGAGCTAGACGCTACTAATCGGAAGCCTATAAGTAAGGAATACTTTAACTATAGTAAGAAGGGCTACTTTATACGAGAATATCGTTAGCTTAAGAAAGAACGATAATTCTAACTAGTACCCCTAGGACGATAGGCTAGTGAAGCCTTATAATAAATTAATATAATAGTAAGAAAGGATATTTCTACTCCTAGCTAGGATAACCTTCTAGAGTAAGCGTCGGACGATATTCCTTATGGATTCCTTTATTAGATATTCTATTACTAGGATAATTACGTAACGCATCTCTCGGCAAAGGAGGGCTTAGGATAATATCCCTAGAAACCTAGAAATAAGAAAGATTAGGATAATATTTTAGAATATTCCTCGGGACTAGATATTCTCCTAGTACGACCTCTTACTAAGGAGCAGGCAATTATTATAAGAGAACACCTAGAATTTAGAGACGATAGTATATAAGTATCTACTATAGGATAAGATACCCTTATAGATACTACCTCGGAGGCAGATATAGAAAACGCCTCGGACCGATAGAACGCTAAATTTATTATTAAAGGAATAACCCTCCGAGATATCTTTAGAAGCGTTACGGTTTATAACTATACGGTAATATAAGGCGAAGATCTACGAATTAATATACTTTACGAATAGTATTATTAGCTAGTATAGTTTTTATATATTTACTTTAACTGTAGAATATACTTTAGCCTTAAAGCTTAGAATAAATAGTTTCCAGTTCGATAATTAAAGTACTATATTATCGTAATTATAGTTAGCAACGATAAATACTACGCCCCTATCGATATTAGAAAATTATATATATATATCGGACTTAAGGATAATTACCCTAGGGAATATACGGAGAAGTACCGTAGATAGTACTAGTATAAGACACCAGAATATATAATTTACGCCTTAGAGAAAGCGCGGGATTAGTATAGAATTAAGATTTAACGAGAACGGTAATACGCTATACGCACTAAAGGAATAACTAAGGCTAAGGAACTCGCCTAATTAGCAGTATATAACGTACGCGATATATAGAAAGCGCACCTAAAAGAATACGATCGCCTATAAGGGATATTAAGCGATTAGGATTACCGATAAAGTCCCTCTACGTAATAAATACTATAATATACGTATATCTATAAATCGATATTAGTATTAAAGGAAAAATATATAAGGCACTCCTAGATAGCGGAGCCTAAGGTAACTATATAAACCCGGATATAGTTAATTAGGAGAAACTTATATAATACCGGAAGGTAGAACCCTACTTACTTAATACCGTAGAAGGATAATAAGTAGAGTATAACTACGGAGTTATCGATATAGAGACTGATTATCTACTAGTTACGATCTAAGGAAGAACCTTTATAATAAACTTCGATATTACGGATACCG
>KZ678532.1:0-14269 GCA_003019895.1 Coniella lustricola | reverse complement strand
GACTACTAAAACCTCTACCAGTACCTATAGCTGTTTAGTAATCTATTAGCTTAGACTTTATTACTAAGCTACTACGCTTACGAGAACCCTTAACTATAATATATTACGATAGTATCCTAGTAGTAGTTTATAGACTTAGTAAGTATACTTACTTTTTACCTATTAAAGAGGCTAGTACCGCAACGGACTTAGTATATATATTTCTTAGATATATTATCGGAAATTACGGAATACCTAAAGAAATTATCTTAGATCGAGATACTAAGTTTATATTATATTTCTAGAGCTTACTTATAAAATATCTCGGAGTAAAATAGAAATTATCCACAGTATATTATCTATAGTTAGATAGATAAACGGAACAAATTAACCAAATTATCGAATAATACCTTCGGCACTATATTAATAAGCAGTAAGATAATTAGGTTAAACTTCTACTAATAGCTCAGTTCGTATATAATAGTGCACGAATATCAATAATAAAGGTATTACTATTTAAAGCAGTATATAGCAGAGAACTATCTATATATTATAATACTATCCCAGGCGTAACTATAGCTTTAGCAGAATAAATAGTGTAAAATATTAAGAAAATTTAGGAAGAAATCCAGTAAGAACTAGTCTTTATATTAAGATAAATAACAAAGTACGCTAATTAGAAAAGGATTAAGGGACTAATCCTCTAGAAGGGAGATAAAGTCTACCTTAAACGTAAAAATATTAAAACTAAGAGACTAAACGATAAACTCGATTATAAGAAACTCGGACTATTCGAAATTAAGATAAAGATTTCAGACCTTAACTACGAACTCGATCTACCTCTAACTATAAAAATACACCTAGTCTTTTATATTTCCCTCTTAGAACTAGTACTAGCAGATATCCTAGTCGAAATATTACTCGAACTAGACGAAAATATCTAAGAACTAGAATATAAAGTTAAAAGAATCGTAGATAAACGACCGACTATACGATAAGTCCTAGTTAAATGGAAAAACTACCCAGATAGCGAGAATACTTAGGAACCGATAAGTAATCTAGATAATTATTAGAACGCACTCGACGAATAGAGAAAGATATACCTAGAAGTTATTACTAGGTCGGCAGGCGGCTACGGATACCGCAAACCAGGACCAAAATCAAAGATATAACGAAAGGTAGATACGCACCGTAGCAGAAAGCCAAAAGCTTAAGACCCAATAGGACTAATATAGGTATACTCTAATACCTAAAAGATTAGGAATTAGAAGAACCCTCTCTATAACTTTCAACTAGGAAATCCGACGGAGATAATAGCGAAACTACCCCGGATTAATCAAAGTTATTTAGCAACGTAGAAATAAAACCCTTAGGCAACGGGCCCTCGGGAACGGCTGGCTCTATATTACGACGCTTAGCCTCGGCGGCTAAGCGCTCCCTCTCCAGCTCCTCCGCCTCTATACGATCCAACTCCTTAATCGTATCGAGCTTATAACGAATAGTACGGGCTATTTTATCCGCCTAAATATGACGTTGCTTACGTAACCGTAGAATACGGGTATTTGCTTCTATCGCAGCCTCTTCGGCTTTATCCAGCTTAGCTTCTAATAGAGAGTATTAACGAGTAATTTTCTATATCTAGGCGGGAGTTAAGCCCTATATATCGCAATTTCCTCGCTTATTACGGATATACTTAGCGTAACGAGAAAAATCCTCTTCGGAAGCCAGACAGGAGATCTTATAATCCTTACAGTAAGAATAAGTAGGCATTTCGGATAAACGATAGAATACTAATAACTAAAGAGAAGAAGACTACTTAATCTTACGATAACGAGACTTTATAACTCTAGAAGTTATACTAAATTAGGAAGGAAGGATCTAAGAATATTAAGCAGGACTACTTACGGATTATAAAAATAAGTCTTTAGGGATAAAGACTACTAGAAGGGAGATAATATTATAACCCACGACCTTACAGGTTATAGGAATAGGCTAACGTAATATAGTATAAGATCGGAACCTTAACGGACCGACAGGATTTCTTATATTATTACTAAGGGTTAGGGTTATATAAGATAAGAAGATAAGGACCGATAGGACCGCTAGCGGTCCTAACGATTATAGGGATAGACCGAAGAAGTCGGCTTCGACTCTAACGGTCCAGAAGATAAACTAACTTAGACATAGGAACAACGGAAGGATATAAGGATAGGAGTTCAGCACTTTAATTTAGATAGTTTCCTTATAGTCTTTAGTTATAAATCTAAGCATCGTTCTTAAGATAAGTAAATCTCTTTAAGAATAGATAGGGTAATCCCTCTTAATCTATTGCATCGATAATCGATATAGACAACAAACGTACTTAATATTGTTCAGCACGTGAACTAAAGGTAATACCTCCTTCATCTGCTAATATACAATTCACAGAGACTTCCAGTATCCGGGATACAGGCAAGGATCATTACAGTGCCGCAGACGTTTTTAGCGGTTATATAGCCGAGAAGGAACTCGAGCACGATAAGTTGAAACTTAAACTGTGGAATTTGTATGCTTGACAAGGATCGTATACAGCGGGAGCAAGCCGATGTAAACAGTATTCACTCCAGACAGCGAGTTATGTAACCCTCACAGCTCGAATGTGCCAAAATAAGTCAAATCAAGAGCACGTCTACCTTCATCCAGCCAAAGAGCACTTACCACCAGCCTATGCAATGCACAATGCCCACCCAGGTACACAATGCGCTCCGTTCCAGCACCGACCCAACAAACGCGGTGGCTGAGGAAGGGGAGCTGGCGGTAAACTTCGCAACGCCCAACGCCTCTCCGAGTCCAAGAGCCCTTGGCAGACTCTCCATGCAGTGTTTGTAATCTAGCCTACGACTATCATGCCCGACGCCCGGTAAATCCATATCGCAATAACGCCAATATTTGTTTAGTTGTTTCCTTTTATTGAATGAAATGCAATGCTATCGCTCAAGCGAGAGCGTCGACAGCGCGACAAGACCCAGGGGCAAGAGGCTCAAAAGGTGTGTGCGCCATTCACGCCGTTCGCAGCCTTGGCGTTCAAAGTCTCGTCCAAGCACCCGGCGCTAGCGGCAATGAAGCCGAGGAAGGGAGGCTACTGATAGTCAGCTCACGATCAAGGAAGGTTGAAAGAGGCGATACATACACTTGGGCTGAGCACCTTCGACTGGTACTCGGCATGGAATTGTGTGCCTGCATGGTTCAGTTAGCAATGCACAAGCAAACAATGGCAATGGGCATTAGACACTTACCGACAAAGTATGGGTGATCTTTGACCTCGAAAATTTCCATACGCTGACCCGTCTCATCCTTGCCAACAAATTGCAGACCCGCGGCCTCCAAGCGAGCAATGTACTCGGGGTTGATCTCGTATCGATGACGATGTCTCTCCTCGATCTCCTCAGCGTCGTTGTACAGGGCACGGATCTTGGCCCACTCGCTGTTGGGCTGGAAAATGGTCTTGCGAGATCCAAGACGCATGGTTCCACCCATGTTTTGCTTGTCGAGTTCAGGCATGGAAACGACGACGCAGTCGCGCGCGCTGGCTTCGAATTCTTCAGAGTTGGCGCTCTCCATCCCGCAGATATCGCGAGCAAACTGGATAGCAGCTGTTTGAAAACCAAGGCAGACCTGCATAGCCAATTAGCAAAACACAAGGAGAGGTGGAAATGAATCGTTCTGGTAACGTACACCTAGGTATGGCACCTTGTTCTCCCGAGCATATTTGGAGGCCAGCATCATGCCTTCAGTGCCACGGGTGCCGAAACCTCCAGGCACAATAACACCAGAAGCATTCTGGACGTCTTTCCACGCTTGGTTGTACTTTTCGGCCTCGGCCGTCTTGGCTTGAGGCTCTAGGTGTTCGGCATCAACCCAGACTAGGTTGAGCTTCCGTCGCAGATGCATAGACGAGTGCTCGAGGGACTTGACAACCGACAGGTACGCATCGTGGGTCTCGACGTATTTGCCCACTAATGCGATGTTGATAGAGGATTCTTGCTCCTGTGTAACAACCTTTTGCCAGTAGTCCCAAAGCTCAGCACCTTTAGCCTGTCGTGCCAAGGGAACAGTCACATCCTCCAGGTTGAGACCAGCGCGAACCAAGGAGAGGAGTTGTTGTTGTTTTAGGAGAATCGGCACCTGGTAAACAGTCGGCATATCACGAACAACAATGACCTGCTCAACTTCGACCGAGCAATGCAGAGCAAGCTTGGCAATCGTGCTGTCTGCAAGCGGCTGCTCGCATCTACAGGCGACCTGTGACGAGGATTAGTGGTGGGACAAGTGAGTGAAGTCGTGAAGACGCACCAAATCAGGAATCAAGCCGTAGCTGCGAACAGACTTGACAGCGTGCTGAGTTGGCTTGGTCTTCTGCTCGCCGTGAATGGTAGGGACGTAGGAGACGTGAATGTTCATGAAGTTACGGCGTCCGGCTTCGTGGCGCAACTGGGTGAGTGCCTCAACAAAAGGCATGCTCTCGATATCACCGACCGTGCCTCCGAGCTCAATGATACAGACATCAGGCTCTTCTTCGGTTCCATCAACGGGAATGCGAGACACGCGCTTGATCCAGTCCTTGATGGCGTTGGTGACATGTGGCACACTAGCAACTACAATTAGCATCACTAAGACTTAACGCTTCCCAAGGACCAAGCCCTGCGGGATTGGGCTACGGTGGGATGGTGGTGATGACCAGTCGAGACGGCAGAAATGGCTGGGCACCTACATCTGAACCGTCTTGCCTAGGTAGTCGCCGCGACGTTCTTTTTGAATGACCTGCGTGGATGATTAGTCTGCGTCGGCTTTGTAAACTCGTTGGGGAGGCATACATGTTGATATATCTTGCCAGTAGTGATGTTGTTGTCTCCAGTCAGGGTTACAGCCAGGTATCGCTCGTAGTTGCCGAGATCCAGGTCCACCTCGGATCCTGAGAAAAGAGGTCAGCTTGGCTAGACAAGCCAACACAAGCTGAACGACATACCAGAGCGCAGTACGAAACATTCGCCGTGCTCGGCAGGGGCCATGAGGCCTGCGTCAACAGAGACATATGGGTCGATCTTGATACAGCTGACCCGCAGCCCGAGCGTCTTCAAGAGCTGTAATTCTTGCAGTCAGAAAAGAGTCGTCCATCACGTTGATGCTCGACCAGAGGAATAACACACCAGACCCGTAGAGGAGGCGATAATTCCCTTTCCAACGCCTGCAGTCGCCATTAGCCAAGAAAGACCGTGAAGGAGGGGACGGTCTCGAAGGGGAGCGGCACCGTGCCACTGGATTTGTGATAATTTTCGATAAGCAGGTGGGCGCGAGCGTACCTGAGATGACACCACCAGATACAAGGACGTAACGCATCTTGACCGCCGTCTCACTAGTACAAACAGATTGAGATACCCAAGATGGAAATGCAGACTTGAAGATTGCTTGCTTGTACTGTCTGGCTGGCAGCAAAGAGTGGTGACGAAGACGTGTTGCGCATACAATCCAAGAAATTTTTGAATGCGACGCGGTCTGACGCCAAAAAATAAAGAGGGCCGGCTTGGGAGCCGAGGGGCCAGCCTTTATCGATAGCAGCCCTGCAGAAGGGTTTAAGGTACAGTACGGGTCAGGTACTTGGCCAAGTACCTTTGCGTCCTATGACTCTCTACGGCAGGGGATCCCTTCTAAAGTTCCCACTCTCCAAGGCAGCCATGTCCCCATATCTCAACAACCAGCCTCGAGTGCTGCCTGCCTAAGATAATTTGCTTCTATGATCTGGTAACCATCAGATTAACGAGCAGCTGCCTGCATACGGTCCATTGTGACTCAATTGGCGTGCATGTGCGTCGGCAATCTAGACATGACAGTAATAATCAGGAAATATGGGGCGGATTTGCAAAGCACATGCCAGTCCAGTCCAACCAAATTGAGAACCTCATCAGTTCCTGGGCGACAAGGCGCCGTATCATTTGAGTTGTACAGTGAATCAGACAAAGAGGCTAACAGCCACTAAACCAAGGCGACTAAATCTATGTCCGCGAACAATAGCACCGAAATACCCACCGCCCTCCATCGATTAAAACCGCTTAATTTGCACCGACTTTGGTGCTGCAACCCCAGAGTCTGGTCTAAAACATCAAATTTATTGCAGACTCTCAATGACAATGGCAGAGGCACCACCACCGCCGTTGCAGATACCGGCACAGCCGATCTTGGCCTTCTTCTCCTTCAGTACAGTCGTCAGTGTTGTGACGATACGGGCGCCCGAGCAGCCCAGAGGGTGGCCAATGGCCACAGAGCCACCAAAGACGTTGACCTTCTCTTCGTCCAGGCCCAGCAGCTTCATGTTGGCGAGGGAAACAACAGAGAAGGCCTCATTGATCTCGTAAAAGTCCACCTGCTCGGCGCTCAGGCCGGCGTGCTTGATAGCCTTGGGAATAGCCAGCGAAGGCGCGGTGGTGAACTTCTCAGGAGCGTTGGCAGCATCGCCCCAGCCGAGAATCTTGGCAATAGGCTTGATGCCAAGCTCCTTCAGCTTAGCCTCAGAGACGAGAACAACCGCCGAAGCACCGTCGTTAATGGGCGAGGCGTTGGCAGCTGTGACAGTGCCGGTGCCAGGGATGAACACAGGACGGGCGCTCTTCAGCTTGTCGATGTTGAGGTTCTTGACCTCATCATCGCGGTCAACCTTGATGGCAGGCTTGCCGCGGCCGCCGCTGACCTCGATGGGGGCAATCTCCTGCTGGAAGACGCCAGCTTCGGTGGCGGCCTGAGCCTTCTGGTATGCTTTGATGGCGTAGTCGTCCTGCTGCTCACGGGTGATTTCGTGGGTGGAGGCGCACAGCTCAGCCTGAATACCCATGAGCTCCTGCTTGCCGTAAGCGTCACGCAGACCGTCCTTCTGTACACCGTCAACCAGTGCGCCATCGCCGTACTTGACGCCGGTGCGCAGGTTTGGCAAGTAGTGAGGCGTGTTCGACATGGACTCGGTGCCACCAGCAACGATAATGTCAGCGTTGCCAGTCATGATAGTCTGGGCACCCAAGATAATGGCCTTCATGCCAGAGGCACAGACCTTGTTGATGGTCGTAGCCACCACGGCGTCGCTCAGACCGGCATGAATGGCACACTGACGCGCAGGTGCTTGACCGACGCTAGAGTTGCAAATGTTAATAAGATCTGATGATAACTCATAGAAAGTCAATCAGCAAGTAAGCTCACCCAGCAGACAGCACGTTTCCAAAGAAGACCTCCTCAACATCTTCAGGCTTGACCTCCGGCACCTTGGCAACGGCAGCTATATAGCACGACGAGTCAGTTCTATTTGCGCGACTAAGTCCCAGTTTTACTCCTTGATCAGAAGAGACTCACCCTTGATGGCATGTGCACCCAGCTGAACAGCAGTCAGGCTGGAGAGAGATCTAGAAGCCATTAGGCAGCCGAGGTCAGCCATGCACTCTTTAACATAACAAGTCCAGTATAAGCTGGAGAGGGAACCCACCCGAGGAACGACCCAACAGGGGTTCTCGCCACAGAGGCGATGTACACTGGAGGAAGAGAAGACATGTTGAAGGCGGTGTTCTTTGGTAGACGAAGCTGGAACGAGTACTGCCGCAATTGGGATTGAAAAGAGAGACTGTGGAAACAAGAAGACACGACGCAACAAAGTCTCAGGGGGGGGCCTTTGTAGATATACCAAAGGTTAGGATGTTTACAATTCACCGACACTCGGCAGATTTTCGTTGCAATTGTTGACCATTGATGGATCCACTTTGACCAACCGAGCCCGGTATCGTCCTCATCTGGCGGGTACTGCTATGCCCACGTTCTTTTTGCAGCTCCAGCCCACATGCCCACACTGCTTATTCGCTTTAGGGTAACGACGCCACAGTCGAGTTGCGTCAGCCACACAATGCACTACCGTTCACCGGTGACTGGGGTCCACCGGCAGAGATGTCGCGCGAAGAGACCAAAGTTAAGCTGAATCATGTTCTATTCGTGGCTTAGAGTGAAGGAATATGTCTTTCATTCTACTCAAGCATGAGCCGAGGATTTCAAGGAGGAGGTACCAACCAGATTACCTGCGTGTCTGCGTTAGTAAATGTGGCGTACCTTCTCATATTGGCTTAGTGCAAGTCGGACATCGTAAGAATTGCAACGTGAATCGTCAGAGTAGCGACTGTCTTTGTAGACCCCACCTCGTACAAGGTTTTCCCAGGGACTTCTGGTCAGTTATGCGTGGCTTCGCACCGCCACAAAGCTGCTCTTGCTCAACCCCCTGCGGCTAGGTGTGGCTTTCAATGTCAGCCTTGCCCGATTTTTGAGAACCTCTTACAGCAGGGAGCTTGGTGACTTCGCGTCCCGCTCTTTTGCGACTCTGCAACGCGCCAAACCTCCTCACCTACTAAGTCACGCCTGTCATCTCTCTCCACCCACCTCTCGTGTACACGCCATGGATGACCTATATGATGAGTAAGTTCCCATTAGCTGCAAAGCAATATATGGATTCGTTATGGCTGACGTGCAAGCACAGATTCGGCAACTTCATCGGCGAGGAGGCCGATGCATCAGAGGAAGAGTCCCAGCACGGCGCTGACGCTGGTAACTATGTTTACGATGACGAGTACGCCGAGCAGGACGACATCGGTCAAGAGCTCATGGAAATAGACGGTAAGGACGACTCCTATCTGTGAACAAACCTTCAAAACACTGGCTAATAACAAATTGTCAATCACAGAAGGATCCTCAAACGCCGTTGTCCTCCACGAAGACAAACAATACTATCCAACAGCAGCACAAGTGTATGGAGAAGGAGTCGAGACTTTGGTGCAGGAGGAGGATGCGCAGCCTCTCACCGAGCCTATAATCGCTCCGGTGGAGCAAAAGAGATTCACTGTAGAGGAGGCCGATCTACCACACGTCTTCTTCGACCGCAGCTTTATGACGGATCTCATGAACTTTCCTGATCAAATACGAAACGTTGCCATTGCAGGACATCTGCATCATGGAAAAACCGCATTCATGGACATGCTGGTCCTGGAAACCCACGACATCAACGACAGGCTGGAAAAACGGACGGGCAAGATCCGGGACGAACAATTAAGATACACCGACATACACGAGATTGAGAGGAATCGCGGTCTCTCGGTCAAAGCAGCTCCAATGAGTCTTGTGTTGCAAGGAACGAAGGGAAAATCACATCTGTTGAACATCATCGACACACCGGGGCACGTCAATTTTGTGGACGAGGTCGCAGCCTCGCTGCGGCTAGTAGACGGTGTTTGTCTGGTGGTTGATGTCGTGGAGGGCGTACAGGTCAACACCCAACAGATTATCCGCCACGCGGTGCTTGAGGACATACCTATTACCCTCGTTCTCAACAAGATGGACCGTCTTATTCTCGAGCTCAAATTGCCACCAAGCGACGCATTTTTCAAGCTGAGACACGTGGTCGAAGAGGTCAACACCATCATCGAGCAGACCATACCTGGAAAGGGTGAGCAGAAGCGTCTGAGCCCAGAAAAGGGCAATGTTCTCTTTGCATGCACTGAAATGGGATGGTGTTTCACACTGCAGTCCTTCGCGAAAATGTACTCTGAAAGTTTTGGGGGTATCAACACAGATGATTTCTCACGTCGTTTGTGGGGCGACGTATACTTCAATCCGAAGAAGCGGTCCTTCACGAGAAAAGCCGTCGAAGAAGGGGCCAAACGTTCATTCATCACATTCGTTCTGGAGCCGATATACAAGCTTTATTCTCACACCATCAGTGAGAGTCCGGAGGAGTTGAGGGCCACCCTGGCCAGTCTTGGAATCACGCTAAAGCCTTCACAATACAGAGCGGACGCCAAGGTTCTATTAAAATTGGTTTGTGAGCAATTCTTTGGTCCTTGCTCCGCCTTTGTTGATATGGTCGTGCAACACGTCCCTTCGCCACAAGATGGATCGCAAAGGTATCTCGAAAGGTACTACACGGGGCCACTGGATACCAAGATTGCAGATGCTATGAAGTCTTGCGATCAAGATGGCCCTCTTGTCGTTCACGTTACGAAGCTCTTCAACTCTTCGGATGCCAAGCGGTTCAGTACCTTTGGACGCGTTCTCAGTGGTATTGTCCGCCCAGGGGCTGAGGTGCGTGTGCTCGGGGAGGGCTACTCTCTCGACGATGAAGAAGACATGGCTATGGCTCGGATATCGGAGGTCTGGATTGCAGAGACGAGGTACAACATTCCGGTTGATGGTGTGCCAGCAGGCAACTGGGTGTTGCTCGGAGACGTTGACAATTCCATTGTCAAATCGGCTACGATTGTCGACAAGAAATTTGAGGACGACGAGGATGCCTACATTTTTCGACCTGTCACTCACTTCACAGAATCAGTCCTGAAGGTTGCAGTCGAGCCAATAAATCCGTCCGAGCTTCCCAAGATGCTTGATGGAATACGCAAGATCAACAAGAGCTATCCTCTCATAACCACGAAGGTGGAAGAGTCGGGAGAGCACATAATACTGGGAACAGGAGAGCTCTATATGGATTGCGTTCTGCACGACCTGAGGCGTCTCTACGCGGATATGGAGATCAAGGTGTCTGATCCTGTGACTCGCTTCTGCGAAACAGTCGTCGACCAGTCCCATACCAGGTGTTATGCGATTACGCCTAACAAGAAGAATAAAATCACCATGGTCGCAGAGCCGCTTGAGAAAGGCATTGCCCATGATATTGAATCTGGCGCTGTCAGCATGAAAGACCCTATTCGCAAAACTGCGAAATTCTTCGAAGAGAAGTATGAATGGGACAAGCTGGCCGCAAGAAGCATTTGGGCTTTTGGTCCGGACGAAAGAGGCCCCAATATTTTGCAGGATGATACCCTGCCCGGTGAGGTAAGTTCTCTGACCGAAACCATTCAATTCTCCTACATTTGATGTTTTGGCTGGTTTTGCCACGTACAAACGATGAACGCCTCTGCTTCCGATCTCCATGTACTCACATCGCATCTACAGGTCGACAAGAGACTCCTCAACACAGTGAAAGAGCCAATACGCCAGGGCTTCAGCTGGGCAAGTCGTGAGGGCCCTTTGTGCGAAGAACGTAAGTGCCTTCTCCCACTTCAACCCATTGATGAGATTGGCTATTTTTGGACATTTGTCGATGCATGTCAGCGTCTGCTTTGGCTATTGTCGCACAAGCGGCACGACACCATGGACCTTCTTAAAATGGTTCCGGTCAGGATGGCCATTCTTTGGGCTGAGACCTGAACGACTTGTCACAAAAGAACAAGAAGTCGGCCCTTAATAGTCTTCAGAACCTTCTCTTTTGGCTTGGAGCGGCAGCCGCGGGACTGTTGTCGCTTGTTGTTCACCTGAGGTCCCTGCAGCCTTTTTCCCTTATGTTGGATGCAACTCAATGTTACATCGCCGCGTGATGCATTCTAGCATCATCACATATGTGTCTCTATCTTGCAGAAGCTAACAATTTATTATAGCTATACGTAACACCAAGTTCAAGATCACAGACATCTCACTGGCTCCCGAGGCCATCTTTCGGGGCGGTGGCCAGATCATTCCAACTTCTCGTCGCGCATGTTATTCCTCATTTCTCATGGCATCACCACGTCTAATGGAGCCTATGTACTCGGTCGCGATGACGGGTAATCAGGAAGCCGTCTCGACCTTGTACACATTACTGGCAAGACGACGTGGCCATATTCTCAAGGACGGTCCTATCGTTGGAACTCCATTGTACCGTGTCGACGGACTGATTCCTGTCATTGACTCCTTTGGCTTTGAAACGGATCTGCGCATCAACACACAAGGAGCCATGGTGGCTTTAGTCTTCGACAGGTGGGACATTGTGCCTGGCGACCCGCTTGACAGAGATATTATCATTCGACCTCTCCAGCCGGCAAGCGCGCAAGCAACGGCCCGCGACTTCGTGCTCAAGACGCGCAGAAGAAAGGGTCTTAGCGAGGATGTGTCTGTTGCCAAATTCTTGGAGCCGGATTTCTATCAGGATATGCTGGCGAGTGGGGCACTTGGCGATGCCTAGGCCCCACGGCTGGTGCTGGGATGCCAATCTTCCAGTAGTCTTCCCTAGCAATCTGGCATGTCACATGCAAATTCAGTCATGGCCAAGCGCCGCCTTCTGTCGCCGAAGCTGCAAGCAACCCACCTCAAGCAACACACATGCTACGTTAGAGTCCGCGGAACACTATACACACACCAAATCAGCTAGCTGGTAAGGCTGGGTGATTGGTACCACAAGTTCTGCTTAGAAATACATACCACGAGGCTACGCCGCGTTTCGACGTATGAGTCTCGTTCAGACGTAACAAGAAACATGCTAGCGGCTAATGCTTTTGTTGTGTTGACACATCACTGGCTTGTAGAGCCATATACCCTGTTCCTCGTTACTCGGATGGCTACGTCTTCGAGAAGGATAATTGCGCCAATTGATCGTTCCCTCAAAAGCAATTGGGAAAGATAACAGCATACCGCAAGGTCGTCGTCGATCTTACACCGTCTTGATTGCTTATCCTTGTGATGACCGATAGGTAGGTACAGTTTGTCAGACTGCGATCACTGCCATTTGCTGGGTTATCTGGTGACTGGTTTCATCTCACCGGCTGCAGCTAGCGTCGAGCAAATCATTTGGTCAAGATGACTCGTTATAAATCAATTCAAAAACCCACGAATCGGTTTATATTATGCTCTGCCTATAATATGTACCGATATATGGTTGCTTCCTCCAACCATTGTGCACACAGTTTGCTCGTTTTACTTATGGTTACGGGCTTGTGCAAGTGACTATTATCCTCGGTTGACGAGTCTTGGCTTTACAATTTCTCTGTGTCTCACACGTGGGATGCTATGATACATGGTATCAATTGCACGCTTTTTTGCCCGTAGTCGTCCATGCTATAATCATGCCTTGGCGCACAAGGACACACTAAAATCAAGCACAACGAGGAAGGGAGAGGAAAACTGCGAGATAATAGCATCAAAGATTCTGCAACCAAGACAGCTTGTAATGTATTGTCGTTTCCTTTCTCCCCTTGTACATTATCGAATGGGTCCTTCAACATGAAGGTCGTTGCATGTGATAGCTCAATAATTGAGGGATGGAGATTCTAGGGATTTCTCTCTGGTCGTTATCTGGTTATAGTCTATCCCAGCCCCTGCCGCCACCGAATTAAGCTAACATAATCGACATCGCCAGCCGAGCGTTCGGTCTCGGAAACCCACAATTTTGAGGCTGGCTCTTTCCGGGAGGCAGCCGCAAAACATGTGCCAGTGTTAATCTTGCTTACAGCGTTGATAGTATGAGTTTCCGGTTGGGCTAGGCTTCATGGGACGCCTTGTAGGAAGCCAAATTGGTATGCAAGTACTGCCGTCTTGTCTAGGACCGGCGTATTTCCACTATTGAAATTGTATTTGGTGACCGACATTACGAAGGTAATGGTAGCAGCCACTTGCAAAAGTTGACAGCAGAAACATGAGATGTGTGTGATATAAATATGATAGTCTATAAGAAGTGGAAAACATATTTGCGCGTCTGGATGTGTAGCTCTTGTTTGCAGGCCGTCAACATCGGAATTTCTAGCGAAGCACTTTGAAAGTTGATAAATGTGAATGCTTGATAAACATGGGTATAACAATGACCAAAGTAACCTAACAGATCGATCCCAGTTGTGACAGTACTTTTTCTGATCGTCCAATGTGTGTGTAAGTGATGATTGCTTGCAGATTCGAATTACAATCTAATCTGTTAATCACGAACCGGATCCTTCGCAGTGCTCATAGTGCACAAATCGAATAATAAATGAATGAAAGGGGAGGAAGTTCATGAGACTGCACAAACTGGTCTGCGAATTGGTAAAGATTATTAGAAATTACAAGAGAAAAAGAAAACAACAAGTGGACCAGTTTGCTCCTCTCATCCTTTCTGTCTTGCTTGTTTATCTACTTTCAAGCCAAGTCACAGAATCACGTTAGACAGGTAAGAGGTGATCAATCTTGCTTGCCTAGATTCCATATCGTGGACCGCCGTCGGTCCTCGGATAACTTTTTGCTTGTCATCTGACTTCTACGGCATTTGTCTGAGTGTCGAACCAGGAGACAAGAACCTTTGCCGTCAACGACGGCGCGAAGATCTTCGGGGAATGCGGGGTGGGGCAACCCGCTAGTCATTTGCAGCCGTCACTGCGCTACTTGTTGCTCCGTCGAAGTTCGGCGAAGGTTCTAGCGTGAGGAGTAGTAGTTTGATTTGATTGATTGATCGATTTTAGGATAATTT